>VTPC01003836.1:0-34839 GCA_011009095.1 Ignelater luminosus
GAATAAGTTATTAGATTAATTGTCAAAAAATCGACTTTACTGTCGATCCTTCACAATCATATCTGTGAGTTTTAATTACGAGTTAGGCTTTACATCTTGTCAATTGGTAGTTGATGGACAGTGATATTTGTTTCCAAATAAATAGATAAAAAACGTCAAGAAAAACGATATCTGAAGAGGTTTCAATCCATTTGTCTGTAGAGTTGTGTCTTAACAACTTACTTAAAGAAAGGCCATTAAATGCCTGTGCTCCATCTAGTTGAAACTAGGCAGCGCAGCGGTTCTTTCATTAAAAAGCTTGTCGTCTAAAAAGCAACTCGACGAAAGCATGATTAGCAAGCTACATTTTTGGTTTCTCTCATAACCATGGCATGCTGTATTGTGTTAATTGCATTTTATATTGTTATATCTCCGTTATTGTTTAAAATACATAACAAACCATTATATTCCAATAGTTAAAAAGATAACAAATTCAAGTGTTGGTTGGCCTATAAAAAGTAACTCGAAAACAATTGAATAAAATAAGAATCTAAAGTATATAATTTATTGAAGGCACCAAATCATTCAAGAAGTTCCCGAATAATTTTTTTTTTCATTTTTTTAAATAGTGAATTTGGGATTTTTGCTTGCAATTCAAAAACGAAACGGGATGTATCAATTCTAATTGCATCAAAGGACTCGGCAGGAAAAAGTATGTAGTAATGCGTATTCAGTTTATCTTTAGACATTCTGAAATATTCTGCATTTACCTCAAATTTGGACGAACTTGTATACAATCCTCGTTGAATTAGAAACCAAACGTCCACAAAACTTACGTTTTATTAATTAATAGCCGCTATAAAAATGCAAGTTGTATTACTTAATCAAGTCATTAAATGACAATATTTTGATACTTACTTGACATTAAGTAATTTATTAGGTAGTCATTATTGTAAAACATGTACCATCCATATATCTGACGTAGAAATGTCTTTATTTGTCCTACATAAACAGGGTTACAACGTAAACAGTATTTGATTGTTGTTGGTACTGAAAAACAAATAATCATTCTATTGTTTCTGAATGTTTTATACTAACACGATGCACATTATTTTTAATTCTTTTGTTTTTGATACCGAAAGATGAGATTGCTTAGTGCACACAATAATAAAAATTCCGATTGTTTTCTATCTAACCTTTCTGTTATAAAAGTCTTCAATCTAAACACGTTCAAACGTGCTACTTTTAACTATTTAATTTGCTGTGTTCATTTTTAAGATTTAATGTTTTCTAATTTTATTATTTATTTGTTATACCTAGTATACTTTGGTATCATTTTAAATATTTTATTCAATTTCTCTCCAGCATGATATGCATGTTTTAATGCGAGCATAAATTAAAAACTAATTCGTGTTACTAAACGTAACCCTTCTTACTCCGTTTGTACGTATTATTCATCTTCAGGTTTATTATAAATCATTGTAGGTGTGTTTTACGTCCACAACTCCCTGCGTCGTGACTATAGTACTCCTATTATTCATCGAAAATGAATGCGAGCACCGAGTAACGCTTTATTGAATACCTAATCCCATTTAAAATTTAGAGCAGCTTGCTTTTTAAGCCTTCAAGTACTCGGTCTTTCATTATATAATATTGTAGACGACCAACGAACTATATCAAAACCAAGCGAACCATACAGTTACTTACTTATAACTAGATATAATTATAAATCCAAGTATTAATTTCCTTTTTAATTTATTTTCGATATAACAAATTAAGTGGCAGCCAAGAATTGCTTTAGAAATATTTTTCTTCAGCTCTTCTTTTTGAAGCAATGAAAAATTTAAGTTAAATTTGAAATATAAACACAGACGGAAATTACTTCAAAATGAGGTCCGTAAATAAATTACAGAGACCACTTCTTTTAATCTAAATTATTCCGTAAGGATTCAGGTATAAATGTACCACAATTTTTTCTCATTCAGTAGAACAAGCACAGGAATAAAATCAAGAAGAATAAATTGGAAAATTCAGGCCACGTATTATTGTTACGGGTGGGATTAGATTAGTAGATTGAAAGGTCTTTGTATTTAAAGAGGGTAAACTTTTTTTTTATTGATACAAATCCAGGAAATAATGGAATGAGGAATGCAATTCACGTTTTTCAGTGCCATGGTTTAGATTTGATTCATTTTTTTGTGTGACGTAGCCTAGATTTCGAAAGAATAATTAGTTGTGCCAGTTAATAACAATTTACTTCAATATACCATAGAAGATTAGATGATCAAAACAAGCTTAACATTTTGCTTATGTATCTATAGTAGGTACCATTTAATTGTTGTGGCGAATTAGGTAATGATAAGTTTAGTTTGTACATATTTTTACAAAATAATTTTTCTGCTGAAATATCGTGACTTACTTCATGAACCATCCCTTCTTGTATTAGTTCCAGCCTAATAGCAAAACCCAATGCAAGCAACTTGTTGGTTGATCAAACACATCTTTCGAACTCGATCTATAAAGTGAATAAAACAAACATAAATATCAATTAATTCCGGTTAGTAGTATATAGTATATCTTTTCGCATTTATTTCTTGAACAAGTACGCAACAACAGGCACGATTTCCTCCAGACAATATGCAAAACAAAAAAAAAAGATATAATATTAAATATGCATTTTATAATAAAGCATGTAATTGTAATAATAGTCAGGTTTTATTCTGTTTAAGTGTTTACTAGTGCATGTCCTTTAATGTTATATTGTATTTCAATATCTTCCAGTTAAAAGAAGAGTGTGTCAACTAACCAACCCAACGCAATGCAACTTTCTTGTAATTTCCATACCCTAGTAAATTGTATATTTAGTAGTATGTCTGAATTATTATTTAAGATGAATAAAGATGTGTGGTTATTTTTAAATGGTGTAGAAAATATAATACACTACGAAGATTTCTATTATTAGTTGCCTGGAGGCAATTTATTATTTTTTCGCTTTTACTTTTCCATCAAGATTGTTAGCGTAATTACACGTATATACATACGTACAATGGTTGCATAGTTATGGGTATTACTTAGAATTTATTATTTTTATGGTTGTGAATTGTGGTTAAGGTATTTATTTGGTGCAAGGACGTGACTAGAAAAGTCTTTTATATAAGAATTGCATTATTTAAATTAGTTGTTCTCATTCTAATTTTAATCACTTCCTGTTAATGGTTCTGTAAAAAACTTTTGAAAAATATCGGTAAGGTTAAACGGTTTTCTTAATTAAAGTTTATATGCTAAAAAAAGTGTTTATTATATTTTATAGTGTAGGAATCATAAATACCTAATTATAAAATATTACCATTCATACTTCTAAATAACCTTGATATTACTTGCACTTTTTGTAATGACCGTATGATACTATGAAACGTTTTCTACAATTGCATAATTAAAACGTTATTTAGCATTTTTAAAATAAAAGTTAATTACACTTGTGTTTTTCTCTTAGTAAAATAACCTGAAGATATAGCTTTCTTTAAAGCGTTTAGCCGAGCTAACAGTAGTTATCAATACTTTTCTTTTCTACAGCGACAAGTAATTGCAAAGTCATCTCTTTCGGAATGCATTGAACTAGTTTCCTCACCAAGTAGGCATTAACTACTACAGATGGGTAACTTCTTAGCGATCCGACTCAACGACTCAAATAGAATCCATTTTCATGATGACCCAACGGTCGCAAGTAATTTAAGCAAAATTCTTATTTTTCTGTTTTAGCATTCTCGGGAAATTTTAGAAATGTGCTGTCTCATGTCCCGGGAATAGTAGCTCCAGACTCGAGGCTTCTGAATTTTAAGTTAACTGAAGCTGAGAATTGCAAAATAAGGATCCTAAGCTTCTGGTCAGAGAGGTTTTTACCACTTAACGATGACACCGTTATCTGATTAATAGAGATAATCATATAAGTTGATGATGATGGTTTTAATTGTTTAGAACTACAAGAAGCACAAACCTAAGAAATAATAGGTGTTAGTTGACTTCGAGAAAAGTTAGTTTCAAATTTTGATGATAGAAAACAGTTCTTCCATCATGACACACGCGGGCCAAGTGACTCTCTTGAACCGGTTCAATGAATCAACTTTACTCATCAAGTCAAAGAATTACTAAGTTTGTTTCTAAATCCGCTGCTGTCACGTAGTACACGGTACAAAGACTCTGGATCTCAAAAAAAAACATTCTATTATGAGAATAAAATAATTGACCTAAAGCATGCACCGTCCAACCGGTCAAAGACCTCCGTAGATTACTGCGGTCTACTAACATAGTAGATTGGACGTTGTAATAAAAATAAATCTTGTGGCAGCTCCCAGGGAAGAACAGCTATTAAGTTTGAGAGTCTTCACTATCTTGTTGTGATTTCAAATTCCAACGAACTTATTTCAACAAATTTTGCCCAAGCGTTAGATAATTAGATTTTTGGTTTAGAATACCATCAGGGCCGACGCGACGCTAGATTATTTGGCGCATATAGCAGAATTTCTTAAAATGCTTTTATATGATGAACAATGTCAGTCCAGAATTTACAAATTCCGTAAAGTTGCAAATGTTATTAAATGTGGGAGAAACGCTGGAAATTTACTCTAAATAATCAACAGGTTATCAGCTTTTAAGTACGAAATACGTCATGTCGGTAGGTAGCTGATTGTATAAAAAGGACGTCTAGAATTTTCAAAATGGTAAACTTACCCATCAAATTTACAGATTTACAGATATGGGCTTTTATAATGTTATTAGATATCTGGAAATTCTGAAAAGAAAACTGACAATTCAGAGAAAAACGCTGAAAATATACTCTAAACACTCCAAGACACTGAATAATCAACAGATTATTAGTTTTGAAGTATGAAATGCGTCATGCTATTTGAAATAAACTTTAGGTAGCCTGTGCCACTAGGCTGATTGTACAAAAAGTACATCTATAATGTACAAAATTGCTAATATAATGTCTGCAAGGATTTCCAGATGTTGCGAAGACTGTTTTCAGCTTATATAGGAGTTGCAGGATCCTATTAGCTGTAATTTGCACATTCCAAACAAAAACCCTGAGAATTCAGATAAAAATGCTGGAAATCCACCTTGAACACTCGAAGACCCTTAATAAGTAACAGATTAAGAATTCTAATCTACGAATTACATTACACCATTCGAAGTGTAGAAGAAACTTTAGTAACTGCGCATCTCTTGACATTAGAAGCAAAATGCGCCTGAAACCTCTCTGATCTTATGAGTTTTAGCAATGTCAGGATGTAGTTTTGATTCTCAGCGCTTTTCCTAGAATTTTCTCTGACATACCAACGTTGGTATGTCGATTAGAATAAGATTTTGTAAACGGACAGTCTCTGTGGTCGTACTATATAGTTAGATATATAATGAGTAGATCATGATGAAGATCCAAACCAAAAATTTTCAAAAATACGGTATGAAAAGAAAGACCAATTCTGCGTTTTCTGTGTAGAAGGGGGCCCCTTTTCTCTCCTCCACACTGCATTTTAAAGTATCGTCTTTACAAGTAATGTAACATGCCTAGTTGAACTTTACAAGAATGGATTTAACATCGTCTTTTCAAGTCTGTTATAGATACGGGATTTCCTCCCTTAAAGGACACAAAAGTATCACATTTCAGGTAGTTCCATGTGTACCTTCTTAAGTATGAGAATACAAAGTCATTTCTCATTTTTAAATAAACTCATACTGAGAACATTGGTTTGATATGACGTGACATCGACATTAGCATCATTATTTAGGGAAGTTAGATCGACTTCAAAGAAATGTTGCTGTTCCTCAATTGGGCCTCGTCATTCCGGGACCTGAAACTGAAAGTTTTACTAGTTTCATGGTAGATCTACTATTGTATGAGATCTCGGTTATAGCAAAGATCTCTAATGATCTAATTAAATTAAGATTTTGAGGTTATGTATGTGAGAGCGAACACAGAAACCTCTATGATTGCATGAATGATGTATTCTAATATCCTCTCTATAAATAGATTGAGGTGTTTTTCCTTACTTCGATATCTTGATTTGTTTACGAGATATTAAAGGTGAGAATCGTTTCAAAATAAACACACTGCACATTTCATCAGTGATCTAATAAAATTCTCAAGAGCTGATACAAAAGTTCCGGCAATATCAGAAATGATCAAATTGGGAATGTATATGTGAATCAATGAGCACTATTTAAAAATGATCTGAAGATCCCACTAGGGAATAGAGAATCAAAAAAGAATATTGAAAACCGAGACAACTCAAGAAAAGATCAATAAACTTAAAGTGCAGATGACAATGAAAGATTTCTTAAGCCTTTTACTTTCTCTCAAGTATAAGTGAGATTGTAAAAAATAGCCGAAGCTAAGGTTAACGTCTCGGTTTTTACAAAGGTTGGCAACATTCTGTATTACCTACTTTAGCTAGAGCTCCTCTTCTTGAATAGGAAATGTCTTTTTCCAAAGACGCCACGGAAGACGTCCGAGATTGCCCCAGCACCAAATGTCGTACATTATAAATAGTATGAGTACAATACCTAAACCGATCATTTCCCTTGGCTTCTGATAAAAACTACCTTAGATAACTTGATTGCTAACGCATTGATATGAATATTACACGTTCCATTATCTACAGTAATGCCAAGAGAATAGTTGCTTAAGACCCTTTGAAAATAAATTACTTTTTTGTTTATTTAGTTTTGTTTCTATATAAAAGAGGCTGTTGGTGTCTATTTGTTTCTACGTTGTCTCATCTGCAAGCTAGATCGATCTACAATTAATACAAAAGGAAAATCTAGAATAGTAACGGTCCCAAAATGATGCTTTGAGGGACACCATACTAATATTTTTTGCCAGAACAGCTAGCAAGGAAACGGGCCGTTAATTTGACATGAGATCGTGATCGCTTCATTTGAACGTTGGCTTTATTTTTATTATCTTTAGTTAATTGGGGAACTTACTTACCTGTAAAATCTACCAACTATGTAAGTAATTGGAAAAACTAAATGTTATACATTTTCTTTATATTTCAAAATGAATCGAGTAACAATGAGCTAATATGGCTGTAACCCATGCGTAGCCGGATTTAAGTGTCTTCATTTTAGAAAAGTAAAAAAGAAATAGTAAAAGTGAATATTTCTTCTTTTTCTTTCTTCTCAAATCCTTCTTTTGTATATTTCTTAGAGTCTGAATATCTTTTAATGATCTGTGTTGTAATGGGACTTTTCAGTTCAGTCAATTTTTGCTAAAGTTCATTCGTATCACAAGCTAAATCTGAACTTTGTCTAAACGATGTTTTCTTTAGTTTTATATGCAAATAGTTTCTTGTTTCCACAGCGTAACAGAATAAGAACATTATTTTATTGGTTTTCGATTATAGAGGACAATTCGTATTCATACAAATCAGTTAAATATGAAAAATAATAATCCCAACGAAAGATTCTTTATCTTTCATTATAAATGAAACTTTCATGGAGTAGAGCTTTTTGAATTTTGTATTTGCGTGAAAATCGAGGTATTGATGATAATAAAACTAATATTTACTAGAGTGAAAACATTTCTGGCATTCTTTTGTTGTAATTCAACTGAACTGCTAGAAATTAACCGGTCTTGAAATTCAGATCATGGAAAATTAATCTAAGTAGAAAAGACAAGTTCATTGTATGTCACTTAATGTTTAGAGGTTGCAAAGCAAAACCAAAAATGATCTGAATGACCGCAACTACTTAAAGTGATGCAGAGGGGGAAGTGATCTTTACATCAAATCCTAATGTTATTGCCATAATAGTGAAGCAAGTCATCAGAAATAGTCACAGATCATGATAAAGGTTGCAAAATCATTAGATCTGAAAGTTTATAGTCAATTCTGGCAACTTTGTTTGTTACTGTTGTTTGCCCTTTCTTCCACCTTTTTGATAAAATTTGGTGCCATCGGTTGGTTTATAATTTTTGCTAAGAAAATATAACAGCAATTGTACTAGGCATATCTAACTTCCAATTGTTTTTTTATTTTAAACTATACGTTAAAATTCATAATTAACTTATTCATAGAAGTCACTGTGTTATCTCTCGCACACATAACCTCACAATCTTAAATGGCACTCTACCACTTGCGATACGTCGTTGGAAAGGGAATACCACTAGCAATCTTTTGGTGAAAACAAAATTCAAATCGGCCTACCCGATCGAAAGTTATAGCGCAAAACGTCTCATTCCAGTTAAGAATTTAAATCGCGTTGTATAAGTAAATAAACGTATTTCCTTTGTTTTAGTGCTAATTTCGGATGCAAGATAGATGGACGTAGGCATTTCTAATATTTAATTGTCAGTAAAAGGTAAAAACAGAAGTGAAGGAACAACACGAAATAAGTACTTTTTAAAAACAATACCTAAACGTATCAACTCACCTTAATAGTTCAATTCCAAAACCTGTGAAGTTGCACTTGTTTTCCATCTAAAGTACATACTAAAACAATCGAGATGCGATAATTCACATTAAAAAATATGACTTACCTTTGTTATTATAGTGAAACGTTTTGTATAGTAATTGTCAATCACTGTGGCCAAGAGCAATTTCCATTAGCCCATTACACTTATTTGGAGTCGAATAGTGTGAATAGAGTTGCTAATGTGAGTTGCTAGGTTGGGTACTCCCTTTAATGAATTGCCCATTTTCTTTTTTTTTATTTTGACTTTCTATTTTCAGTTAAATTTAAATTATTCAATTACAGATGTTTACGTTCATCTGTTTCATATCCGTAATAAGCACCAAAACAATTGAAATGCGTCTATTTACTTAGCTAACGCGACTTGAACTCAAAACGAGACGTTTTGTGTTGTAATTTTAGATCTAATAGGTCGATTTGAATTTTGTTTTCATTGAAAGATTGCTACTATCTCTATGATTGCGTTAATTATCTATTCTAATATAAGTATAAATAGATTGACGTGTTTTTTCTTATTTCGATATCTTAATGTGTTCATTAAGGGTGGATCGTTTTAAAATGAACACACTGTATATTTCATCATTTACCACATTCCCAAACGGTAAAGTAATATTTAAATGACCGCATAAATGATCCTAAACAACAAATATTAAGACGGAAATTGCTCAATTATCCTCGAACGCTCTACATGCCGTACAATTTGCAGGGAGTTAGGGAAGGGAACAGTGGAATTGTGTAAACTGCGAAAACCTCACGTGACAATTTTTTGTTTATATAACATTCTAAAGTTTCTCGGGAGATCATCAGTGTTGGATGCAGATAATTTCAAATGTATCTAGATATAGATAACAGGATAGCTCAAAAAATATCTAGATAGGATAATAGATAGATTTCTTTATCTAGAGGAATTGTCAGATAAAACAATCTAAATAATGCCCAATGCTGGAGATCATCACGTGTTTCATTTCTTGCACCATAAATGCCTGTTGACTTATTTTAGAATTGTATTAAAATGGACACCTTCAAGTTAAAAAGAAACGCCAAATAATTTTATTTAATCTATACCTTCCCTACATTTCTGTTCAAGATTAGTGTTTCAGGGCTTACTTTGAATTCTGAATTTCTGAAAAATTGATAGTGTATATGATATCTTTTGTTTAGTTAGAGGTAACTAGTTACTACTTACCACTGGTTACCAAGGTGGTTGTTAGGTCATTCTCAATTATTTGTTCGTAGAACTTTACTTACGTAAGTTTTCAAACAAATAAGATTCCTATCTACAGAATGCTTTCTCTATATTATGTATGACACAGATAGCTCTTAATTAAGACATGAGAATACGAGATAACTATCTACATTTAAGTGTTTGACTAATAAGATGACGAAAAAGATAACATTCAAAGACATACCCCTTTAGCAAAAAACTATAGCATCAGTGGATAGGTTTCAGCATTTGTTTGTTTCAGAAACATTACTGTTTTCATAAATTTATTATAAAAACAAACTATAACCATATTTTCTGTTTATGCAGATAAAAATAGACATTTGTTAAATAAATAGCCGAGAACCTTTCTCACTTTACGTAAGTCACTTTCATTTTTTTATACCAATACCAACAGCAGTCTTTTAAATTCCTTTTAAATTAACCAACAAAATGATTTGTTATATTTTATAGGTAGCAGTAAAATCGGAACAAAATCTTTTATTTTTTCCGCAACCGACAGTAGTTTCCTACAGAATATGCTCCAATTCCGCTAATAAAAACTCTTAAACCGACCATAGCTTACTATTGTTGGCTATTATCTTACAGCATAATAAGTACACACCGTTTACTGCACTATTGCTGCTGCAGTTACATTTCTGAATTTAATCTTGACCTACTAAATATTGTCAAGTACGTTTTATATGACTAAAACTACTAAAATTAGCTTTTTGTTGTATGCATGTGCTCATAATAAACTGGTATTTCATTTTTCGCCTAGCACGTAAGACTATAAAAATGTATAGAATGCTGCTGTATGGTTTAATTGTTTAAATGTATTGTAGGCAAACACTGCTTTTATTATAATGAATTATTTAACAGATTTTTAATTATTATTGTTGCATCTTACGTCAAATAAAGATAATTTGTTTTTAATTATGTGGAATAAAAAGTTTAATTACTACAATTAAAAAATCAAGTGTTTCGAATTAGGTGTGAAACTAATTTTAAATAATTCATTTATCATCGTTCGCTACCTTGTTTGTTGCAAATATAGAAGTTATAGAACGCAGATACGATCGTAATCCAGCTTAGAATTAAAGGACGTTCTTGAAAAATTAAAATAAGTTAATCTGACCAGTTATTAAATGTCGAGTTTTTTTTTAAAGAATCTCGCTTAACAGAGACGGCTTCAACTCATATTTGCAACTGTAACTTTTGCGAAAAACTGAAATACTTAAAAATTAAGTACTTAATTACATAAACTATTTAGCAATATCTTTTAAATATAAAATTATCGATAATGTCAAAAAATATAAAATATTTTAAGAAACAAATTTATAATAAAAAGGTGGAGTTAAAAACCATGATCTCACTACCTCATAGTATATATATTTTTAAATTACATAAGGCCTTACCTTATAATATATAAATAAAAAACAAATACCTGGGCAATAAAAATTCTATATATAAAAGGCTGTTCTACATTCAAAAAATAAGAATTTTTATGTTCAACTTGAATTTGACAAATATTAATGAAATCAACTTCAAGTTATCTCTCTATATTAAGCATATATCCACAGCTAGGCTAGATGCACTTTGATAAGGTCAGAAGTTAAACTTTACATCAAATATTAAGGGTTAGCTATTAATGAAATGTTGGAAGGGTTCTATTTTAAGGTCAACTTATGAAATATCTGACCTTTTAGAAAAATGCTGTTTTCTTTATTAAAAACAAAAAGTAGATTTGAAGCTGATTGAATAAGATCATTATAGAAAAGAAGTAAGGAAATACATTATTGATTGAATTACTGGTGAAAGCATGTCCTAAAGTTTCTTTTTTGTTTGCAAACCTACCGGTAGCTACAAAAAAAATTTACCCAATTAAAAGCAAACTTTTTAATGTAACATATTTTAGTCACAGTTTGTTATAAGTCTGTAACTCCTTTACAAAAATAAAATGAAGAACCTTGGCAATGTCCGGATTTTCTTACGGGCAAGATCTTGGCAAAAGCTCTTAAAAATTTAGCCAAAACGTCTCATACAACGTTACGTGCAAAAACAATTTTAAAACAATTCAGTTCTGGTGGGAATAAAATATCGAATTACAGAAGATAAACCTAACGATATAAAATATTTTATAAATAATAATTGAATCTTCTCTCCAATTTAAATGTAAATCACCAAATGGAATATTAAAATGCGTCTTGAAGATTTTAGGTATTCTTGGAAAGTATTCAGATTTTAAAAAATAACAAACTGAAATGCATAGGACGAAATCATTTGAACTTTGAATGATCAACAATACCACCAACACGAGCGGTTTTTGTACGAAAATAACTTTATAATGTTTTGCAACAAGAATTTTGCGAAATTTAAATTTCCCTTGGGAATTCTTTCCTAACATTAACTTTCTGTAATATGTATGCAGATAAATTAAATTTCTTTAAAATGGTATTGTTACTAATTAAATTTTAAAATTAGATCGTTAACATAGGAAGAATCATCAGAAATATAATTTATGTTGAACTAATTTCGTAAAAAATATTCAGGTAGGACGACGCCCACAAACTGTAGAATGAATTATTTTTATTTTGGTATAAGTAAAAGGCAAACAAAATAAAATATTACTAATAAAAAGTCCCACTTTTGATTTCTAAATTCTTTATAGCCATAGAGCCATGTTTTCATTTAATTTTACTTTCTTCTTAATTTCTTTCTAAGTCACTCTTCTAATTTTTTTCTATTTTGGTAACATTTTAATTTTAAGCTTCTTCATCTTGTGATTTTCACACTGAGAATTTTCTTCATCTATTACTTCTTAGCTTGCATTATTACTTGTGTTACTTATAGTCTTGCGACGTTTATATTTTAGTTCTTTCTTATCTATATAGTCGTTTTCAGAAGACAGAAAAAGCTTTTAGAATTTTACAAATGATCAAATTAAAAAACAGTCGAGTAGGCCATGTAATTGGCCTTTAAGTTGGTATAAATGAAACACAAATACATTTTTATCGATACTTGATAGTTCTTTATTTCTTATAACCTATAAAGCAGAACTGCCAAGTGATTGGCAGAATCAGAAAAATTTAAATATTTGATAGTTTTCGATTGACTGCTCTAGAATGCACTGAAAGTAGTACTAAACTTCGTCCTTGTTTTCAGGACGTACCATAAGTACGGATTCTCGTAACCACGATCGGTTATCGTAAATGTTACAGTTACCTGTAATATTTTTATAAACAGTGATAATGCTTGTGACTAATAACAGGTAGCACCATACGTTTTTTCATTGGCAACACGATAGCGTGCTACCTGCTCCTGGTCACAAGCTAAATGGTGCAAAATATAGATGAAAATTATGTGTCATAATGGCAGATAAAGAGGTGATCATCAGCTACAGCCAATGTTGCCAAAGCTGGCTGTAAATCTCTAAATTTGAAGATTTACAATCGTGTGTTTCTTCAAGGTTTGCAAATAATAGCATGCTGTATAAGGTTGGATATCCCCATCCTATATGTTTCTCCCAACAAGTTGTCGGCTAATACCGAAAAACGCCCCACCTTCAAAACGTGTTCAAAATCATATTCAAAACTATCGTTCCAACACTGAATCTCTTGATGATGAATAAAGATTTCATTGCTTACGTTAATCTAACCTTAAATTTTTTGATCACAAATGGCTGCTAATAGGAAGACCTAAGTTTCACAGCATACTATTATTGTTTACGGACCTTGGTTTTTCATCTATGCACGAAATTAACTAATAAATAAAATTTTAGAATAAAACAATGCCTATTTTTATCTACATAATTTAACAGTTACATAACCTAAAGATTAAAACATTGTCTTCTTTGACAAATTAGGCGTTTTCGGAAATTCAACTTGGTAATATACCCGGGTCAAGCATCTGACGTCAGCAGATTGGTGGGGTTAATCGGGGATATCCACATTTTCCGAACAAAAATGTACCACGACTAAAGGAATAAAGTACGTAGGTAGGAGGCTAGGAGAAGCCGTGTGTCCAAAATTCGAAGCTCACTATTGAGATCTCACAAAGGGTAAGAGATACGAAGTCGGTTAAATTAAAAAAAAGTTGGATATTTTGAAGATCAATTTACTTTAGTTTTTGTTTGTTCAAAAAAGTTTAGGGCTTACTCGATATTTGCTAAACACGAAATTATCTTATTTTTTTAAGTGAAATATCTCAGGAACGAGTAACGATAGAACAGAACAGCAAAGAGGGTGTTTTAGAGAATTTACTCCGAAACACAAAAAAAATTATTTTCGCAATTGTTTTTTGTTTTACTTCGGCGGTGGAACGTAAATCCAAGCTTTTTCTAATGGAACGCCTACTTAATTTCCATATTATTGAATAGCACGCCTTAAATGCTTTTCAGTGATACGTGGTTTGACATAGCTATTCTTTTGTTTGACCGAGTTATGAAATATTTCTTTATCCTTTTTATTTTCTTGCTGCGCTCTTTCTTTGTCATGTCGATCCTCCTCCCATATTTCTTGGTCTAAATTTTCCTGCTGCATGTTGCACACAAAGATCACACTGATCATTACTAGGGGCTAAATATGCCAATTTTCATTTTTTTTAACAAATTTTATTTTATTTATTTCTCGACAATATAACTTTTTCAAAAGTTCGGCAATGACTTTGGGAAACCTTGTACAAATCGGCAAAAGTAGATAACGATTGTTCCAAATACAATTTAGTACTATTCCCGGGACAATAGTTACTAAGGTAACTTGGGATAGTTTCCAAGAAATTCTTGAAGAAATTTTACGCTGTTATTCCGTAGGTGAATTTTTCCATCCAGTTCTTCACTGACCATTCTCTCAATCCCCAAGTGTTTAAGAACATCTTTTTACAAACTGGTATCCTCTTTTTACCAACTTTTAAGAAATAGAATAATGTATTTGACCTTCTAGAAGTTTTAGAGTTTGTAATTTGCCTCTTCGTCTCCTTTTTTACGACTAAATTAGCGACATAATGTTTTTCCCCTCCCAGTTCAGGTTTTTCCAAAGCGATTCAAATATCTTTTGTCGATCAATTTCGGAAATGGTATTGTAAAATCTCTTTGAAGATTTTTTGCAAGTCTCTGAACTGCACGACTGTTCAAGTTTTCTCTCTTCCTGAAACGTTAATTTCTGACCTTTTGGACGTCGAAACTTTGTGTACTGATTTCCTTTCATTTTTAAAATTTCATTTTCCTTATTTTTGAGACTTTTACTAACAATTCATTGCTCATGAAAGTGTTGATCCTGTAAATCATAGCCATCGTTTTCTTTATTTTTCCCTTCACTCATACTTTCTTCTGAGTTTTCCTCTGACTCCTCTTCATTTCCTGAATCTTGCTCACTAAATTCGTTGTCTGTTCTGTCTGATCAACTTTCTTGCTTGAATCTTCTTTATTTTCTAGCAATTCTCTTGATGCTGGTAAACTTACATCACTGTTTATCAATGAGAAAGATAAACCGATGTTTGAACAACTTTCGAGATAAATAATTTTAGCATCTTCTATTAAATTTCTCAAATCTTCCGCTTGTTTTTTTCCTACAAAAGCAGCGTTCTTATCGGCAGACGCTTCCACAATAATTTTTTTGGTTCCGTAAGAAGTTGGAAAATTAATTTCTTTGGTTGGGTTTGAATTATTTGTATTGCACAAAGCCAAAATTCTCGCTGTTCTGGAATTCATTTTGCAGTGTGCAAACAGTAAAGAATTTTTTACTAATATTTCAGATATTGATTATATGGTAAAAGGTAAAAAGGCATGCCAAAAGAGGAAGACTCACCTAACGCTCTATCACATTTGCCATTTTTACTACAGATATGAGGTATTGCACAGGTTTGCCCCTTTTTAGAATCAATTTATTAAGCTGATCAGCTTCTGGAATGCCACTTAGCGGTTCATTTAAGACAGTTGAATGAAATGCGCGGAAAATTCAAAAATCTACAAAATTGGAGATAAGCGGTATTGCATTGACACCATCGATATCAGGTTGTGTTGGGTTATGTGAAATAGTAAAGTCACGCGGGGGGATTTTGTAGTTGTTTCTGTTCAGTTTTTTCTTCTTTTTTGTTTGATTTCATATCTATGATGATGAAAGGTAATTTTTTAAAGGTAACAAAACGTTGGTAGTGTAATAAAGGCCGACTTCAATATAATCCTGAATACACAATCGCTTATTTTTATCTTCTTTCATTTTTTTTTTAAATTGATGAACAATCATAATATTCTCTTCGTCATCTTCAGAGTCGCCCGAGAAAAAGAAACTAGCAGCAATGGCTACAATTTTTTGTTTTGAATCCATGCTGAAACAATTAAAACATTCCTTGATGTTTTTTAATCTTGAACTTTCTAACCTCACAAACGTCACAATTACTACTACACGAATCATTAGAAACTACTTTTAACCCGTTCAACTCTACTCGTCGATCAGGGTTACTTTAAACTGATCGGGAAAGCACTCCGGTTACGGTTCTGTAGTATGCCGAATGCTGGGTAGCAAACCAATAAACGAATGCTTAGGTTCAGAGCGAATTTCCGACAACGCCTGTAATCTCCAGTTTTCACTTACAAATATGGTTTTGGAATAAAAGTATAGATGGCGTACTCAAATTGCTTGAATCAAAGACAGTTGATTGTGAGACCAAGTACCGACATCAAACAAAAGATGATCGTAAATTGAGCTCAATAACAGTTTTTCTCCGCTAGAGGTGCTGCTGTCCCACGTCAAGTTTGACAAGTTTAAACGTCAATTTATAAGTTTGAGGTTATTAGAATTTAAATCGTAGAAAAACGTAATTATCATTACCTTTAATTAAGTTTCCGAAAACCAGTTTAATGCACAACAACGAGGCATTAATAACTACTTTTTTCTAAAGTTTAAATTCCAATAACCTCAATATTATGAACTGACGTTTAAAATTGTCAAATTTGAAGCGGAACAACAGCGCCTCTAATGAAAGAAAGATCGTTATTGAGCTTAACTTGCAATGAATCGTCTTTTGTTTGGTGTCGGTACTTCGTCTCACATCAACTGACTTTGGCTTGATTATTATTGGTGATTTTAAGTATGACTGAGTCAGACTGGGAGAAATATAAAGCAGTGATGCCAGATGTGAAGACTTTTCTTCATACTGAGGATTTGCTACTAAAAATAAACAAATAACAGAATTTTTGTAACTAATTAATGTTTGTTAATATTTTATTTCTGTTTTTTAAGTTTTTAATAAACCCTGGGCTGCAAACTGCGTTGTCAAGTTAAGAACGTCATTAAGCATTGAGCATTAGTTACTCGGATTGCTAGATTTTTAAGTCAACATGTAGAGATTAACCTTGGAGGAGTCCAATGTAAGAAGCACATTTTCACGTGCATACGAAGCAATGCGTCTGCGGAAGAATTAAGATTGATATGATATTCTATTACCCACACTCGATTATTATCTCTTATACTCTATCATTTTAAGACCTTTTTTGAGTAATTAAAACAAAGAACTAAACATTCGGTAAATTCCAAATTTCATGTTGATTGATCCCACGGGTGTTTGTCATTAAGTCGTTGTCATCTGTTATTTAACAAAGGAAGGATTTACATTTTAATTTTTAACCTTTTTAAAATTCCTTCTATTATTGTGCAAGTTAAGAATTATGGTAAAACTAGTACGCTGTTTTTGCTAATAAAATGACAAATAATTGTTTCTAAGGTGTCGCGTTTAACACAACTGATAGGTACGACTAGAGCTAGCTTCATTAATATATCTTTTCATTTTAATAGAGTTGACCACGCAAACTCATTAATGCGTGGATTTTTCTCCATAGTGGCTTCAAAATGTGTTTGCGCATCCCTGCCCTTTTGCTGATCTAAATTATTACGCATCTATGAGTTAACATCGTATTAGCTAATTCACTTTACATTTTTTGATAAATTAGCAGGTAAGACGACAGTTTATCATTATTTGTAATCTTTATTTGTGGTTAAATTTTAATGTCAGTTAGTTGACAGCGGCAACATGGCGTGTGACAAAAATATCTTATAGCTCCAAATGGGCTGTAATAATTTTAAAAACGCTCCATGCAACAAGGAGTCTTTTTTCGAAGATTCTTTCCGAATGTTGGTAAACATATTGAGTTTTGACATCCGTCTACACTGATATGAAGCTATTTCACGTATACGTCGATATTCAACTGCAGGTTGACAATCAACTGTCAAATAAATAGACGAATAATGATTGACATACAAAGCCCAGTTTACATTATGAAAGATTTCATTTTCCGTCTTTACTGACTTCAATGTAGGTATATAATTTCTTGATAAAAGCTTAGCAATATTTATAAAACTCGAAGAATAATGTTTTCAAGTAAGCCATGGCCAACTATGCATTCCATCACAAAGAAATAAATTGTGTGATATTTGTCAAAAATAGTGATTTGACAAAACACTAAGTGTGCCATTTATTTTGTTTGTGTATATTTAAAAATCTTTGTATTCATAATATTTGAAAAAATGTTTGTTTCTCATTTTTACTTTTACACATTTCATTCATTTTAATTTCCTAATCAACCGTTAAGATCTAAACAACGAAGAAATTATATTATGGCAGGCGCTATAATAGAGATCTCCACAAACTTAAATTTGAAGTTACCAAAACTTAATTCTGGCATCTGTTAATCATTCTATTTTCTCTTTCCAGAATTTCCCTGCTTTTCGATCAATCTAAATATTTCTATTTAAACCTTGTCTATTACACTTCCATTCTCACTTTCGTGAAATTGATTTGTTTTCAGCCTCTTTCTACCCTTGAGAGGTCATAACTTTTTCATTCAATAACCCTTGAGATTCAAAATACAAAAATCAAGCTAAATCTTGGTAACTTTAGATTTATTTTAAAATTAGACCGTTAATAATGATGTTAAAATCGTGTAGGAAAATTGGGGATGATAATGTTATCCTAATTCATAAAACCACGTAATGTGTAATGCCGATTCATTGAGATTTATATTCTAGAATGTGATAAATATTTATAAATTAGACATTTCCTGAATGAATGCAATAGCAATTACACCTATTATTACCGCCTATATAGGCTCAAGTCAACAACATTCTCGACTGCATATTTTGCATTTAATGACTGTAAATATAGAGAGGCCTTGGTGTGTGCTTTAACTTCATTATATGTAAATAAAGGTCGTCATCAATTTTATGCTTTTTTTGTGTTATGTGACTTTTTGCCCTCGTTTTATATAAATGAAAAAAGCAAATACATAGAAAATTAGAACCTGTATAGAATTAAATAAGTCATAAACGTAGCATAAGAATATTATCACGTCTTGGTTACTGTATATGGTTTATATTCGTCTAAAACGGTTACTTGATTTTGTTACCAAATACGACAGAACAATACTGTGCATGATTGATGGATAGGATTGTAATAAGGTGTTACCGTATAACACACGCAAAATGCGTAGTTTGAAGGTACTTACTCATTGTGACACTTCTTGAATAAGGATGATGACAAAAGTTGTCTTTTGGGTATGAATTATTAATTTAAAATTTTAATGACAATGATAAATTTGAATTTTGCCGTTGTAACTCTTTCAACATTGTTATTATTTGTAACTATAAAAGGCACATTTGCAAATTTTCAGGGTTTTACATATTTTTTTGTATTAGTTTTTCTGTCATTGCAAATACAATGGAATTAACTTTGTGTGGTGTTTTATAGTGGTATGGGAATTGTGTTCATACTAATTTGAATTACCTTGGGGAATAATAAAATACAACCTCACAAAATATAACCAGATAAAAGGTTTAATTTCAAAAAGTACGTGTATTAACCCAATTTTTTTTTGTAAGTATCCTTCAAAACTTTTCACCTCATTCAATTTTAGCTCTGAGATTAGCATCATTTTTCTTTACTTTCTTTACCTCATCGAGTTTTCCTTTAATATAATGATACACGAAATAGTCACATTTGTATAAACTCTCTAGATATATCCCAAAAAATATAACAATGCCCACTTGTCACGAAAAATTTCTCTATTAAAAAGGAAGTCGTCTTTCCTCATTTAGGATATGTTTGGTCTTCTTCTACATCTATAAACAACAGGTGTCTTCGTAGAGAAAGTCCTTCGGCTCTTGCCTGTTCGGCTTTGAAAAGTTGAACGCATCATTCGCCTGACAACCGACACTATCTTCTTTTGAGTCTTGTGAACCCATGCGTTCAGAATTGACACCAAATGAAATTCTCAAAAAAGGTTCCTGTCCTAAGCAGGTATTCTCGGCTTCAAGTGTAGACGAAGTTAATCTCATTTTGTTATGACCCGCTTTTTTAAAGCATCTGCATACTGCACAATAAGAAAATATCTTCTGAACAGACCGCTTGTAGTGCAACAAATAATAAATCTTTCGCTTTGTAGTTCTCACTTTATCTGTGTGTCAACAATAGAATGGCGTAGACTTCTGCTTGTAAGACCGTCATGTATTTTCTTAAGGCGAACCTCTTTAGCTTACCTTGGTTTTCCACATATTATACCACATGCCTGTCATCCACATATCCATCCAACCAGTCTTGTTTGAAAGTTGACCTGTCTGCTCTCTCAGTGTTCCTTGATTGGGTTTGCGAGAGTGTGTACTTTCTATTATGTAACAGTACCTGTATTAATATTAGAAATTAAAAAAAACCAAGTGATAAACAAAAAAAAGAGGGTGGATTAGAGGCTGTCAAAAAAGAGGAAAAAAACAGCAACTTTTATTAAAGTGGTTTTTTGGCTCTTTTCTTTAATTCTGGGACTTGTGTGTGCTGTTACACTATAAAACAGCATAGCCGAAAATATAATTTTAGGTTTGGTTGCCGCATTACAATGCAGGTATGTTTAAATCAGAAATGGTATAATAGCAAATTTTAATCAGTGTTTACTCTGAATTGATGCGAGTCCTGCTTTTATAGATATTGCAACCAATACATCAACAGTATTAAGAATAGATAGTCTCATCTACAACGGTCAAGCATTGGAACAAGCCAGCCGCAACCGCGGTCAAGTATCTACATACCGTACTATAGCTGCAAAGCAAACATTACTGTAATTGATACGAGCCTAGCGATCCTCCACCTTACCGAACTTCGAAATTCCAGGATCCATCAGCAAGATTGAAACAGTCCAATATTCGGACGTCGCGGCCCAATTGACCTGTACATGGACAAAGGTACTTTCATTTCATTTCACTTTCTAAGGTAAGCCACCATGGCCTACCTCTTTATCCAAATTGAAAGGTCCAGTAGCCCTCGTTGCTGTATCTACTATCTACCACCAGTCATAGCTGCCAAACCGTCGCTGTCAACTTGACTACGACCTTGTTGACGTGCTTCTTTCAGTTTAATTCCACGTCTAAGGCTCACCTCAAACTACTTGATTTCCTCCGCAAGCGTCAAAGATCTTCTGTATATAATATACGTTTGCTTAAGTTTTCTGTTTTTGTACTCTTGGTGAAGAAAATGTCGTTGTTGTAGTTATACTGTCTTCTAATGATACTACAGGCTACTTGCATTTGTTTGCAGACGACGTGTAAAAATCGACTGGTAACTAACACTAGCCCGTCTCTGTCTATGCTTGTGTATAGAAACCTTCCGCGGCTAGGCGCTCTAAAAGACTATCCATCAGGCCCATAGTAATACCAACTTAATAGAAGTGGCTTTAGCAAATTTCTGGGGTGGCTTGGATTTGTATGACCTTGCGCCCCAACCCTGTGGTTTTCAAAGGTGAATGACATAAGAGTGAAAGTTTCACCAAAAACACCTTCGAAATACCAAGTGACCTCTTTCCCATATATTCGAAGTTTGACATCAACAATTATAGGCTTAATAAAAGTCCAACGATGAAGGTAGCCCAAATTAACCTCTATCAGAGCAAAGCAATGATCTCGGTGCTCTGCAAGGTGACGAGGCAGATTGGTGAAGTAGGTGGCTAATCAATCTATACTGCCCTACAAAGCAAAAGGGCCCTAACTCAAAAACTCATAGTTTTGAGATATTCAGTGAAACTTGTTTGGCTTTGTGTAGAATTTTATAATTTTATGTATACAAATACATTTCAGTGCAAAGAGTTTAGTAATACTTTAAACTCGGTTTTGTTTGTATTTCGAGTTGCTTTGCAGAGTAGTCTAGTGACACCCACGGAACCCTTAGAGCATGCATACTTCTAAACAAGGGAACTAAAATACTGGTGGTAAGAAATCTATGGATTTTAAGGATCTGGCAGCTGCTACAATTGAAACAGTGAACGGAGAAGGGCTGACTGGATCAGCCTGCTCTCTGTATGATGACAAGATCCAACCCTAAGAGACATAGAAAGGCTGGAAGCAAGATTCAGGGTAGATAGATTGCATCTTGTTGTCAGATGTGATGCTAATGCACACCATGTGACACCTAAGGTAGCCGATATGAATAAAAAAGAAGTGTCTTTATTTGAATTTATTACTGTGACAAATAATCTAGACATAATAAACACCGTTCTTACGATGAAAAAAGTTATTCAGATCAAGGTAGCAAGAATGGTGTATCGCAACTCTAGATGAAATGATTCCAAGTCTTTTAAGACAGACCTCAATTAAGATCTTCAGAGGGTTAGCAGTTAACTGTCCTCAAATAGAAAAGCACGTAACTAAACAACCACTTTAGGAGGTAAAAACCAGTACATAAGCTGTTTATTAAAGCACAAGCACGGGAATGTTGAATGATTATAGGAAAGCGCTGATTACGTTCAGCAAGGCCATTAGAAAAGCAAAAAGGAATACCCGAAGAAGGCACTGTGAGGAGGTTGATTAGTGCTCCTACTAATGTCAGCCACCAACGAGTGCTTTTAAAAGAAAGTCAGAAAACCGTTACGACCTTGGAAGTTCTAACACCTAAAAATGGGAAGTAAGACAGTGGCGGAGCTGTATGAGTATAAAAGGAATTGCTCTGAACTTCGTAAAGGTGTCCAGATCACCTCTGCCCCTCCTCTGGCTACGCCATTATTAAGTGCCACAAACCTCTTTGTATATACCTATGTCTACCTGGCAGTCTCCTAGAGCAGCCTTAACGTTTCTTTCTTTTAACACCGAATTCATTCATCTGACCAGTGTAGAAATCAATCCCCTGATTCCAGGAACTTGGCAAATTGTTCTTGGAAATCATTTAAATAGTCAACATGCTTCTACCAAGTTCACCACGATAACTGAGACCAGAGGCTTGTTTCCTGATGTGTAAACAACCCATTAACGCAAAGGACGTTTAATCTTTGGCCCAGTAAAGAATCTAATAGTCTGTTCTATGATGATGGGCATAAATAGTCAAAATACATAGATTTCTTGAAATATTCTTTGAGTCAATGATCAATCTATTATGACACCAGCTAAGGGTCGGATTTACCGTGTAAGCAATCGAGGCAGTGCCTAGAAGCCTCCATCAAAATAGAGCCTCCACTAAAAAAATTTTATGTTTGCATTATATAGAATAAAGATCAAAAATGGTGACTTCTTTCTTTGGGATTATTTGAAGAGTCGAGTCTGCAAGAACCAACCGAACACCATTGCAGAGCTGAAACAAGTTATTGATAATTATGACAAACGGATTACGTTATGTCTTAGGAGCCGAGGCGAACATTTGAATAATGTTATGTTTCATGTATGAATGCAATGAATCGACCTAAAGTACTGAACACAAAAATACATATTTTTTTTAATGTTTCCGTGTTTTCCTTAATACACTCATGTGGAAGCCAAAATTGAGTCACCCTTTATTTATAACCTAAACGTGCAGTTACATGGGGGCCACCACCAATTTCTGCCTAGAGGCCTCCACCAGAGTAAATCCGGCCTTGGCTAAACTTTTGTTTGCAAGCTCCGGCTCAAAACGGGTTCCACTCAGACCAGACTGCTGTTAAATCTGTCACAAATTTCTTCTACAGAAAGAATCCTACAAAACTCAAAAACGAGAATGAATGGCTTGGATTCTTCCAAAACTACCTGACAAGGATAAGCATGTTGGTGTTTTAACAGTGAATTTGAGCATGTTAAGTTACGAAATATAACACAGAAAGTAACTTCAGCAACCAAATTCGTTGGGGCTTCCGTTTTAACCTTAAAACTGAATTTCTTCAAGATGTACGATTTTCTTCTAGAGGGCTATACAGATTTTACAGAGCTTCAGGAGTACATCATTAACCAATCCTCGAGCTGGATGAAATTCAAATTAGTAAAATCTAAAAATATTAAAATTCAAATTAGATATTATAATAAGTGCAATTAGAAAAATAACAGCGGTTCTTTGATGGATCCTTAAGTATCTCCAAAGAAACATTTTTAAACTGTACATAAAATTTATCTGTTATTGAAAAATATTTATTTTTTAATTTTATCTGAATAAAAAGTAATGATCTAGTATTAACAGGATTACCACATTGAAATGTAACAAAATAAATTTAACACCTCCTACACCTAATGAACCCTAACATATAAAATATTATTTAAATTCGTTGTAATACGTTTTTTTCATGCTCATTAATAATAGATAAGTATCAACAAATATGGCACCATATAGACATATATCTAATAGTCAGTAACAAGAATAATATGTTAAAAAAATATCTTTGAATTCATCTGCAAAATAGCGGCTAGTAATAAAAGCATTAGAGAACTGACGTGAGATCGTGTAGTTGCTTTTAATGGATGGCTTTAACCATCTTAATAGGGACCTTTAACCTTCATCTTAGAGACTCATTTGTACGGCATAAAATGTTACTAGGCCTTTAATAAAACTCCTTATTACCGGAGCTTGTTTGATGTAGTACGTTGTTAGTATTTGACAAAATTAACATCTTAATCCGACAGTTATACGTCGTAGAAACTTAACTATTGCTAAATTTAAAACGATATTACTGCATAATATAATCGTAATTAATACGATTTGCAATTTTGGCTATTATGCTCTGTGAGCAAGTGTTTAAGGTCAAATAAATTATTATCCATTGCTCCATTTAAAAAAACCGTTGGAAATGATTCTTAAAAAGTCTTTTTGAGTAGGTTTCAAATTGTTTCTCTTAATTCACATTTTTATGTGCTCTTACAGAATGTTCCAGGACCGTTACTTATTTTATAGAGTATATTGATGGATGTGCTCCTTTTAACATAAATATTGTTGGTAGTAGTAAAACTGAAAACTGTTTTACGGGCACTTAAATCATAATTTTTTAAACCGGAAATTCAAAATAAAATTCCACACCTACGCCGCTGGTTTTATCTCATTAGCAAACTCTCTCTCTTGTACGGCTCCAACCTTATCTTGTATTAATATCTGAGTTGTCTTATAATTTACATTTAAATTTATTTTCAAAAAATCAGAGTCATAAGGTTACATAAAAAATAATATTAAACAATATAACTTATGCCGCTTCATAAATCTTCCGTTAAGCCATTTATGGATAAAGCATGCATATTCGACATAGCGAGGTGTGATTTATAAATTGTTTTGAAGTTTATACATAGTGTACGTACGCGCGCCGTGCAACAGTTTTATTGCATCTCTCTACGGTATACAACAAGGAAAAAAATTAAATAAAAAATATAGACCTTAAAATCGGGCGTTAAATAACAAGACAGGGCAATTTGTGTTGCGATTTCTGGATAAGCACGAAAATAAAATTTATTAGTTATACTTGTTGAATTAATTAAAATCCGGCAAAAACCGTTGTTGCGTTTTATTGGTTGGAATGCTTGGATGAATCTTACTTTCTGCTTGTTATAAGGACAAAATTATTCATGGCTCAATTCTTATTAAGCTTATTGAGAGAATGAATAAAGAAATAAAACAATTTAACTTGCATTGATCAGTATTTAAAAATTCCTTAAATGACCTTCATTAAAGGATTATTTTTTATAATTTAGTACGTTAGACTTAAAAAATTGTTATACCCAAGAATTCTTCAATTATGTTCACTTATTGTGTTAGTTACAGAATTAGTATAATAGTACAATACATAAAAATCTAAAAATAATAACGATCCAATATGTTACCCTGCGGAACACCGCTTTCAAAAAATTGCGAAAAATGCCAACACTCATTGATCGCTCCGAAATTCATGTCAGGAAGAAGCCTCTAAACGAGATTAGTGTAGTTGCAGTTCTATTTTCTTTTTTCGAATCGAAATTAGACCACATTTGAACCATCGTAGTTGACCATAATTGCAAGCTTTTGCTGTTTGAAGTTCTAACTACAAAAAAGTTCCCTTGCCTGCACCCCGAAAACGGACAACTTGATTGTCAAATTCTAGATAAAGAAACTCAGGCACTCGACCGTTTTAAAACAGTTTAAGATAGGCTGATAAAATAAGCGTTTACTGATAGCATTTGGCGCGTCCGAAGAAGAGAATGCAAAACTCGATCGGTAAGTAGGGAACACTTACCATTGATTACTGATTAATTATTGTATGCATCTAATGAATTAAAGAATCTAAAAATACGACTGACGGATACTATTCCATCATTTCGATTTTTTTTTAAATATGGTGCAACTTACCGATGTCCTATTCATTGCTAATCAATGGTATACAGGGTGTTAAAAACATAGTATCAAAAACTCCAAGGACGTGTAATACTCATGAAAGTAAGTAAAAAAGTTTTTATAAACATCTGACTGGGAATGCGCCACTTCCAAGATACAGGCCCGATTGTACAAAGCTTTGTTAAATACTTGATCGATTGATCAACCATTTGATCAATTAGAAGTAGTGAAATAGTCAGAATAATCCAATCAGATCGGCTAATCAACTGATCAACTTGATTTTTTTGTGCAATCAGCAACAGAGCGTCAAAGTTTCATTTAGAATTCCTTGTTTTCTCGATATTTCAAGAATAAGGTTAGATATTTGGGACAACAAAAGCATAACTAATAAACAAATTGTGGGAAAAATTTTTTTCCGATGGATTATTGTTCATTCATGTATCCCAATGATACCTGAATTTTTTTATTCCTTAATATTTATATTTAATAGGTCAAACAATTTTTGTTGTTAAAGAGAGCAAACAAAGCGGCGCGCGCGGCGGCCTAATCACGCGTTTTTAGCCCTATTTTCACCTCTAAATTAAAATTATAAATATTGGTGCTACAATTCCGGGAGTTAGGACTTTTTTGTAGGAAATTTCTGCTCTTTAAGGATCTTTTTTTTATTTCGGATATTTGCAATATTCTCCGAGATATTTGCAAAAAACGAAACCCCTTTTTTTGTTTTTTACGAATTTCTTTATCACTTATGCAATTTTTTTGCGCGGGACTTCGAAATGTTCGAAAAGTTTCTAAATGCCATTCCAAATCGAATGACACCTCGATCATAATTTTCGGTGAGGTCAGGCAAAGAATAGCCAAAATGGAACTTGTGAACCACACTAGAAAACTTGGAACGCTTGGTCCTAGGCCAGCTGAACTCAAGTTGGTAGCTTTTAGGTGTGGGAAAGTAAAGATTATACTCAAAATAAAACACATGAGTTTAAATTTAACCACAAATATATTGGTAATAAATATAAGCTATGTAATCAAAATTCTTGAGAAACTTATTAAGCCTTAACTAATAAACAAAAATTATTAACAACGTCTAATAACACAATACTAAACCCAAAATTGCAATTAGTTTAATAAGTCATAATTCATGACGTTAATTAAATCTGAAGAAATTTTTTATATAACTACGAGAAGGTTAAGTTGAATACAAAAATAAAATTTAATGTAAAGAAAAATTGAATATTAACACAATAAATTCAAGGTTAAACTATAAAAATTCAAGCAATTGTTATCTTAACGTACACTCGGCTGTTAATCTAGATCCGTTCAAAAGCTAGTACGTATTAAAAGGTTCGAGGAAAATAAAAGAAATTTAAAGAATTTATAGGAAATTTCTGAAAACTTTAATAATTAATTAAAAAGAAATTTGGAAAACACATATTTGAAATTAATCTGAGTGTAAGTCAAATTAAGTTAAAAATTAAAAAATATGAGAAATCAAATGATAATCAAGACGAGTTTCGGATAATCATTGAAGTACAAGATCTTACCATACACCTTCGAAAGCGGATTCCGATCGGAAGCTGCAAACTGTCAAGAATAATCCTATGTAATAAACATTAAAGAGTAACCTTCAAGTAAAATCCGAAAATTAAATAGTCGAAACATTTTAACATGACAAAGTCTTAAGATAGAATTACTTTAGGGCGCGGTAAAGTCAAATGAAAGTAAAAGATGATAATTAATTGTAATTATTATAAAAATAAATGAATCCTAAAAAAAACTCATTAGCTAGTTGAACTTTGAAGGATTATTAAAAAAAATTTTATTTAATTAATTGAATGATAGTAAAAGTAAGTGAACTTTTGGGTTACTGAATTACACAAAAAAAAATTTAAAGTTCGGAGCAAAAAATTTGTTCTATTATTGTACTGTGAAATTGAAGTACGAAATCTTCTAGATTAAGTGCCCTTGGCCCAACCTCTTCTGGTTCAGCAACAAGACGTGGAAACGAATTCACTCCCAGCAATCACTGACACTACGAAAGTACGGTACCTCCGGTTATCAACAAAGCTTCCTGGAACTCACGCAAAGAATTCTTGTATAATAATTATTACCAGAATTAAACTTTCCGGAATATAACCAAAAACCCTTTATAAAGGGTTTTCTTTTTTCATTTACAAAAATTGAAGCGCCTCAGCGGATGGAAAGATCTGCGGGAAAACCGTGCACTGGTCGGGTCTCGATTTGTTTTGCCCCGTCAGGCTCTCCACGTTCCCCCAGAATTCGGAAATTGTTAACCGGTCTGTAAGTTATCACATACAGCGAAAGAAGAAATTAACTAATTTTACACAAAAGATTACAAGTTAGGGTTTAAGTATAAAACAATGAATAGCAGGGTCCATGAGAACATAAAAAGCAAGAATCCGCTTGAATAAGCGTAAAATAAGTTATAAATTATCAAAGGGATAAAAAAACAAAGTATCTCATAACGAGAGAAACAGTGGATCTTTACCCTGCTAACCCAAGGTTCTGGAGCTTAACTCCCTTAAAGGAGCAGCGTAATAAAGGTTTACTATGTAACGGGAGGGTGACTACAAAAGACCGTTACAACAATAACAGTCAGAAAGACTGTTATAGATTGTTTTTCAGTATGCAAAATAAAAAACAGCAGGATAATTTCTTAGCTACGTCTGTGATAAGAAATAAATTAAAAAGTGTAGAAACAAATCGAAAAACAACGCACTCATGTTCATGGTCCTGTTTCATACACATACATGGCAACAGAGATAAGGTTTGCCAGAACCTTCTTAAGATATTTCAAATATCAGAGACAAAGGTAAGAATCATGCAAAAATGATATTGGTATGAGCTTCATTTACAGAATTGCAAGGTTAACATGTTAACAGACCACATAGTAGGGTGGGCCGAAAAAACAAAAATTTTTTTTTCAAGTAGTTGTACCGCGGAAACGTTGCGAATTGGGGAGACTAAAAAGGGATAAAAAAAGAAATAAAATCCGTTTATATCTTCCGGCCGCGCATGTACTCTAAAGTTTGCCAAAATTTGGAAAAATTCACATTTTTACGATAGTTTTTAACATTTTTAAATTAGCTTTTTCCCGAATGTAATAGCTCAGATTTTTATGTATTAGAAACACAGAAAATAGTGTTTAAATATTACTTGAATTGCCTTCAAAGTTAATGAAATTTTGAAAAAAATTGAGAAGTAAAGGTAGATCATAGTTCAAGAAAAAACATACTAACAACTTACATGGTTTTTTTAATTTTCTTTATTGAATACAAGGTTAAATGGTTAAAAACAAATTATTTTAGACCATTAGTAATATTTATAAACAGATTTTTTTATTGAAAACACTAGGTTTTTGTGTGAAGAGTCGTAAGTCCAAGAAACTCATGTTGAAGAATTGAGCATCTCCGTTTTTACTCATTCTTAGCCGAAAGTACTTTGAAATCTGATTTATGGGCAAAGTTAGGCATGGTTGACCTTGACAGCAGAGTCGTTCTGATAAAATCATTCCTAGACTCAGCTCCGCTTTTGCTGAGCCTTCTGTCACGAGTTTCAGAGATCGTTCAACTGCCTGTGTGTAAACTGAGGATGTCTTGAATGTTATATCCCCAATTAGGGACTGATTCACTTTAAATATGTGATTTAAATTCATTGTCACTGATATCTTTTAATAATGAGAGAGAAGATAAATCAAAGTTCATCCAGTTAATTATTTCCGAGTAGTGTTGAGCCTTGAAATTGAGTTTTGGCGGCATGAATGTTCTGATAGTTGTTCTCTTTTGATCTAACTGTCTCGCCTTTAGAATTCGTCAAAGTCCGAGCTCTCTGATGTTTTTTGTATTATCTTGTGTCATGGCTAACATTAAATGTTCTGGATGAGCGAAAAAAGCCATTTCGTTCTATCATAGGGTCGACAATATTACGTAAATCTTCAGGCAGGTACCTTGAAGATTGTATTGATTGGTACACAAGTTTTGGTCCGTCTGTAAAATATTTACTTGTTTTAAAACTAAACCACATTGGCATGAATGACTTTAGAATAAATAAAACTATTTCTTGAAGTTTAGGCGTGGGACTTTCTTCACTTAAGTACAATCTGAGAGTTCGATTTGCTGTTGTCAACCACTTCGAGTGTGACAAGGAACCAGGATTTCGTACAACAAATCCTCTTTACAGTTTGCTGACTTTAGTGCCATGGAAATATCGAGTAGATATTGCTGATCCTTACTTAGTCTACTGCTATCTATTGTGGGGATCTGACAGCCAATACTCTTGAAATGAATCACTGGACGTTTTTCGCAGCCACTTAGCTTTTCACCGATTGGCTCTCTCAGATTTCGGACCTCTTGATTTACCGTCTAGGTATTGAAACAGATCCCGGAATGGCAGTTCATTAAAATGGAAAAGACAAACTGCCCATTATAACGGTTTTCCCAAACGTATTTAGATTTGGAAAATCAAACCGTTTTTCCAACCTGTATTAACTCACTGCGACTGCATCCTATGACAATTAATTTTTCAATAGAAATACCCCGACCAGACAGGTAAGGAATAATAGAAGCGACAATATATTCAGAACTTCTAGGAGTTGGAGTAACATGGTCGGTTCTTGAATTAGCGAGTAATGCTCCTCCTTTTTTACTCTACGGAGCCTTTTCAAATGAGCTTGATCTACTACTAACGTGTTGTCCTTCCTCCCACCCAAATAGAGACCTTGTAGTGGAAATTTTTTCCTTGAACTATGATCTACCTTTATTTGTAATTTTTTTCAAAATTTCATTAACTTTCAAGGCAATGCGCGACCGGAAGATGTTGACAGATTTAAGTAATATACAAACATGATTTTCTGTAGTTCTAATACATAAGAATTTCAGCCATTACATTCGGGAAGAGGCTAGTTTAAAAATGTTAAAAATTATCGTAAAAATGTGAATGTTTCCAAATTTCGGCAAACTTTAGAGCACATGCGCGATCGGAAGATATAAACCGATTTTATTTCTTTTTTTAACCCTTTTTAGTCTGCCCAATTCGCAACTTTTTCGCGGTATTGCGACTTGAAAAAAATTTTTTTCGGCCCACCCTACCACATAGAATTGAAACAAATGTCTGAGGACTGATTAAGAAACATTTTAAAATAATCTCTAGTTCAAGATCTCACTATAGCAGCAAGAAATCTCAAAGATAATTCAGATCCTAATATTACATTATTTAAGAACTATTACCGTGAAAAGACTCAAAACGTATTGAAGATGAAGATGATTCATATTTCAAGTTTTTAAAATTTGTTTTTCAAACTATTAAATTTGAAAATTTCTAGCGTCGTTATTTTTCAATATTCAGAGGTGACATTTTACAGGAGATTTTTTTCATTTTTTTTTGGGAAGAGAGTGTAAGATTGCTTTTTCCTATCTTTATTACAAGTGAAGATATTTAACCTCAAAACAAAATAAGAGCAAAATTGCCTTTTATTTACTCCTTAACATTTAAATTTAAAGCGCTCTTTTACTTTCTCAAAGAAGGTGGTAGAAGGACAGTAACCATTTATATTATACCATTGTAGAATTGGTTCACGACCTATCAGGACTTTTAATGTCCAATTATTGTCTATTAATTATTTTAAAGCAAAAGTATGAATAGAATTCCTGTAGAGAAAATACTGGTACATCTGTACAGGGTACGTTTTATTTGTGTTAGTTTCATTTTTCCTAAATCGGGAAAAAAATTTAAAATAGCAATTTCTGCAAACTGCTTAATGATGTGTGAACTAATTCTACACCCTGTATATTAAGATTTCGCAGATATCTTAAATTCAACATCTTGCAAAAAGAAGCTGCGGGACTGCATCCATCATACAGACAAGGCAGAACAAAGAGACTGAAAATGAAACTTGGAATGCATCTTGTAATTGGGAATAGAACAGTGAAAAGGCTTTATAAGACACCTTTCTGAACTTTTCTGTAGCTTTTTCTCCTTGCCGTTCTTGATATTGATATGTTGTGGATAGTACTTCTGCTCGTCAGTACTTCCAATTAATTTCTTTACATGCATTAAAAGATGATAGAAATTGGAAATTTTGTACAATTTGTGATCTTTTGCTAATTTTTTCCTTTGATTTGATTGGTGGTCTTTATTAAAATGAATAAAAAATATTGATATTTTAAATGAAAAGATTATTTATCACTATCATACATAAAACTTTTTATACATAACAAATAAGAATTTAATTCACGTAAGTTTTGAGAAGTACAATTTGTATACTACTACCATAATAATAGTAAAGGAGCAACATCCACCTAAAACATTGTTTATGCGATATTTCACGTAATTTACAACTATGTGTACTTCTTTCAACTAACATTAACCATGCAGTCTAACGGTAATTAAAATTTTTGTCGAATTGCTCACGCGTCCTTAAAATAATTCAAGTTTAAATTTAGCATTTTAAGAAAAATGAAAGCTTTTTTTGGAAAAAGGTTCTAAATGATAGTGTCAGTCTAACATTAAAGTGAATATATCACACAGACTACTACTGTGGGATACCCATCATCATTACATGCATCTGATTCACTCCAATATAAATTGTAAAGTCAAATTTACTTGCCCTAACATATATCAATGTCAGAATTAATCATTTTATTTTTACTTATGGCTTTGATTTTCATTAAACCCACGATAGATTCTTACTATCGTCAGATTCGAATGTTTTTATTTTGAGATGTTTAACAAAAAAACGCATTGTGGTCAAGAAATGGTCGACTTACATATGGAAATGACAAATAAATGTCAAGGTATCCCCGTCTGGCGCCAAGTAACACGGCCAAACTGTTAAATGAGAGGTATACAACCAGCTGTTTTAAATGCGTTACTATAATCTTGTATAATATGGTAATACATCATCTAATGCCCACGCTACTTCGGTTTTATAGACGGTAAATAGAGTCAAGCTTGTTTAACATACCTAGTACAAACGCTATTCTAAGCAACGTTTAAAATTCTGTCTGCAAATGCAAAATTAAATTTATTTAAAAATTCAAATAGATTGTACCAACTGATACGGCTACATTATTTACGTGATCTTTGCTAATATTTAGAAGCAATTGAGCTAAATTCCAGATACATGACAAAATAATAGAACTGAAATTTTAAATTACATAAGTTAATCTAAACTACAATTACACTATTTCTATTTAAAGACTTCAGAATATTCCCCCAAGTATTAAAATCACAATGGATGCGTCACGTTTATGGCAAGCGGCTTCTTTGTGTGGCCAACAATGGTTTATCACAGATTTCCAGGAAAACACATATTAAACTCCATTCTTTACTGAAAATTACGCAATTCTCAACATATCAAAGACTTAAAAAGTTTATGTTTATCTCCTCTATTTAAGTTTTCAAAGTTTTTTCCATTAAACCTACCAACGTTAATAATAAAATTTTCTGTTGTTGCCAAATTGCTTTACTACACTTACCTTAAAACTTTTAAAAACTGCAAAACAGTTTATTTGCCCTCTCGAGCAGCCCAACGTGATATAATATTTAAAAAGCTTATGGTTTAGCAAGTCGTAAGCTCCAAACTTGGAAATTTATTCGGAAACTCCACAACTTGAGAAACTTCAAACATAATGGGGAAAACGTCCTCGGGCAAAAGTTAAATCTAACCAACTTCCTTAATGTAAAACCGTGCTCTTTTTCAAATCAAAAGTCAACACTGAAACAAACGAATTCCTGTAAATAGTATCGAAAAGCAGTTGGGAGATTTTCTAAGGGTAAGCTCCAGGTTTTCCACACGTTGTTACCCCCTTTTAAAGGATTTGCGTTGGTTGACCTTTTAGGGGTTTTATTGAGAATAAATAGTACATTTATCATTCGAGATTTTACGGCTGCGAAGATAAATATCGAACGTCCAATCCATATGTCATTTTTAATTTATACCTAGAGCGCCGTTGTTGCTGTAGCATGAGTTTGCGTTCGTTATTATTCTTTACAATCTCTTCCTACCATAATTAACGAGATAAATCTGCTTATGGATAAAGAGAATCCAGTGGAACTTAATAAATATGCTTTATTGTTACTGGACGTTCAGAATTTCCAAATAAATTAAATACAAATAAATCAAAACTAAGGTTAGAAAGAAATAAATAAACAAAAGCAAATTATTATTGTGGCAATTTCAACATTATCTTCTGAATGGTGTTTGCGAATCTTAATAAAAAGTAAATGTGTTGACATACTCTGGTCTCTGGCTTAGGGAAGGTGGGATGTTTTTAAAACCTAGGATTTTATCGGCCATAAAGGAGATTATGAGAAAAAGCAAAAGACAGGAAGAGAATGCAAATTATATTCATATGTGCACTATTCAGATTTTTAAGTCAATAGAAATTTTATGCAACATCGATATCTAAAGGTTTATATAGGTATAGTTAAAAAGGGGCAATTTTTTAGGCCGGCATTTCGAGGAGAAATTTAATTTTTCTTTCTTTGACATTCACGTGCGATATTGACAATTCTAGAATTCAGAAAATTTCTTTTTTTTTAGTTTCTCGATTAGATTTCCAAAAGATGCATATTCAGTTAACTGCATTACTCTTTGCATTATCTAAAACTCTCAGACG
>VTPC01003836.1:37839-51386 GCA_011009095.1 Ignelater luminosus
CAAAATCGATATAGCGGGATATCTAAACTACATATCTGAAAGAGAAATGCAATAAATGGTTGGTCTTGAATGCAGAACTTTATGTAACCAAAAGAGAATTAATTTCTGATTGTTAGGCACAGTCTTGTGGCATTTAGTTTCTCAAGAATGCGTGGAATTTTAAAATGAGAGATCTACTTAAGCACTGTTTCATTTTGTCGTATTGTGGTTTCATTATGTGTTGTAACTCCATCGTGCTGACTCAGTGGATCAAATGGTTGACTATAATCAACGACTCGTGTTTGGATTTCCGCAAAACCATCTAAATTTGAATGTATTCACGTGGTCGTAATATTCTTTTCTTCCGTTTTGTTTTAAAGGACAAACTTATGTAAAACTGTAAATTCCTTTCGTTGCGAATTATCGCTCACTTTAACGCAGGCTTATGTAACTTTTTCTACTACCCAACCACTCGCTCAACGAAGAATCTTTATTTAAAACCCACTCATTGTGATTTCAGTGAATCACGAAGTGCCTACATCACTACGTTTCAGTGGGTCAAATTACCTAATGTAGCTCAAGTTCAAGAAGCTGTTAAGTGTTAATTATGTTTCATTATATCTATGCTCCCTGCTGTTCTTCTCTAGGTCTAATTGCACACATGCTTGCCCAGAACTGCCATCTCTTTCTTTGGCACTCCATAAGGCTGTAGTGCAAAGATCAAGGGTGTCTGTAAAATTGTGTTCGCTTTCCGAACAGATGCAATTCTTGGGATATTCCCAAAAAAGGGGGAACAGGTTAGCAAGTTATCTACAGGATAAGTGATATGAACGGGGTGCTGTAGACAACTCGCCAACTTGAGCAACCCTTTTTTGAGAATATCACGAGAATTGCGCGTGAGTACTCTATCTGTTCGCCACGCTATCGAATTCCTAATTGGTTGACAAGTGACAGTTGCCCACAAAGACTGATAGAAGAAAACATAGAATCTGCTTTTTGCTCTTGAATCGATTTTGTTTTAGTTTGGTAGTTGTTTACCAATTTCTCTCGATTGCTAAGAATGATTCTTTCCTCTATTTGCAAGTCAACACTTTGCGCTGGAAGGAAAACGTCGATATATTTTTTTGGACATGTGTTTTGATCTTATCAAAATTCATCGTTCAATAAAACTGCAACTTTGGATAATATCAACAGACTCTTGAAGAAGATTAATCTTCAACTTAACCAATTCAGGAAACGAATTTATCTGTGTAAGTATCTTCCGACTTTTTACTTACTTAATCCTTATGCCTATGTACCCTAAAGGTTGTAAGGTAGGGAGAAGTTGAGCTTCTTTAGCTTTTCTATATCGCTCCCCATCTTGTCTTGTCCTGTGTGGCTTGCTGAGCTCCCTTTTTTTCCATTGCAACTTGTTCTTTTCACGTGTCCGTACTACCTTCTTGCTTCTGTTGTTTCTTCTAATGCCTTTATCTTCAAGTTTTCTCTGTATGTTGCATTTCTTATTTTGTCCATTCTGGTCTTACGAGGATAATTTGAAAAGTTCTCGGAATGAAAATGAACGAGCACATTTATAATCATAGAAATCATTTTATTTTGCAACTTAATCCCCTAAAATAGTAATACACTTGCTCTAACGTTTTTCCAGTAATTCTACTCCTTTCTTGTAATGATCTTTTGGAAGCTCCTCAAAATTGATATTCAGTGCTGCAATGATCTCTTCGTTTGTCTTAAAATGCTTTCCGGCCACAGATTTCCTTAAATTTGGAAAAAGGTGGAACCTTCAATTGCCTGTCTGCAAGGACCATATCTTGTATTTTTTCTACCATTTCTGTAGTCGTAGCACTTTTTGGGCGTTCACTACGGGGATTGTCTTTCACACTTGTAAGACCACGTTTAAACTCCGTAGACTACTTTGAAACAACTTGTTTCAAATAGAATGAGTTGATACTATAAAATGCATTTTTGGTAGATGCCTACTGAAAGATAAAATGTTAAAATGTCATTAATAATTTGACGCTACTAACGGCGCGTATAGGTCATTCCGAGAACTTTTCAAATTATCCTCGTATTTTCTACTTCCTTCACAAATCTCGTTTCCAAGGCTATCATTTTCTTTCTCATGCTTTTTGTCAGTGTCCATGTCGGCTTCATGTATGAGTATTGGAGTCACTACCTTTCCAGTCTTTCCTTCTTTTCAATGAATATATGTTTAACGCTGTTAAACAGTTTACCTCCAACAGTTGGTCTCTTTTATCTCTTTTTCTGTTCTTCTATCATCTGCTATTATTGCCTTGAGATATTTGAATCTTTGGATTTGCTCTAGCATCCCTTTGTCTATTTGTGCTATAAGTAGTTGATTGGCTCTGCCAATATTCATTATTTTCGTTTTTCTTATGCTTATTCTCATGTTGATTTTTTCTAAAGCCTTCTTGGATATTTTTATATTCTTGCTTAGAGTTTTCTCATCTTTTGCAATGATGGCCATACAGTAGTGCGATTTTCTTCATTTTCCAACATCCAACTTCGTATTTTTTAACCTGTTCTCTTTCTTCTTTTATTGCTTCATCTAGTACTAGAGAGAATAAGTGGGCTCAGAATGCATCCTTGTTTGACTTTCAAAATTGTTTGAAAAGTATCTCATTTTTCCTGTCTTGTACTTACATATGTAATTAGTAATCTGTTTATAGTATAAACCTTGTATGGCTTTTATTAGTTTTCTTGATACTCATTTGTTTCGTAGTGCTTTCCGTATATCTTGTCTGTTAATTCTCTTCTCTAGATCTATAAAGCGTAGATATAATATTCTTTCCCTCTTTAATTGCTTTTTCTATTAATTGTCTTAATATAAATATTTCGTCTTTAGAAGCCAAATTAGGTTTCTTCTAATGTTTGTTCAACTTTTTTGCGTAATCTCTTCTCTAGAACCCTTGTGAATACCTTTGCTACTGTGCTAGTTAGTGTTTTCCTCTATAGTTTTGGCATTCTTTGCTATCTCCTTTTTTGTATGGAGTTATAAGTCTGTTTGCCAGTCTTTTGGAAATTTTCCTTTCAAGACCTTGTTCATTATCCATGTAAGTTCTTGTAGAACAGATTTTAGTAGGGTAGCCGTTATTGTGTCTTGTCCTGGGGCTTTTCCTTTTTCCAGTTTGTCTATTACGTCTCTTATCTGTTTCAAACTTATATCCTTTTCTTGTGTTCTATCTCCTACTTCCATCATACTACTTAGGTGTAGATCTTTGTTTATTACATCTTTTCCTTTCAATAATTCCTTAAAATACTCTCTCCATTTTTCCATTCTCTTATCTTTTTCTTCTATTGCATTTCCTATCTTATTTTTAATGCTTGCTAAAGTTGGTGTCTTCTTCTGTCTTATAGCTTTTAGAGTTTTTGGTTATGATGATTTCGCCAAAGTCTTTCTATGCTTATTTTTGTCTCCTCTTTAACTATCCTTTTGACTTGTGCACACTGGTTTTTATATATTTCGTAGTGTTTAGCGTTTTACGTGTGAAGATATTTCTTCCATTTACGTTTCATGTCTTTAACTGCCGTTTTCACTCTTTCTGTTCACCAGTTTGTCATTTTTATATTTTTATTTACGATTCTTATGCTGCCGCGATTTTTCTCAGCAGCCGTTAGTATAACGCGTTTAAAACATTTCCATTTGTTTTCCATTTTATTTTCGGATCGTTTATTATCCAGGAATTCCTCAACATCTTTCTGAAACTGTTCCTTAATTTAGTTGTTTCTTAGTTTATAAAATTTAATTTTTCTAATTTCTATTTATCTTTTTTCTTCTATTTTCCTGTCTCTTTCCTGTTTAAACTTCATTACTGGAATAGGATGGTCACTTCCTATTTCTGGTCCTCTTCTCACATTTACATCGTGTATCTTTTCAGACTTCTTTGTTTATTGAATTTTATTTCTGCTAAGTATTTGTCTTGTTATTTTTGCGCATCCCCTTTTTGTTGAAGTGTGTATTTCCAATTTTGTTTGTTCTCCAAGCATGCTCTTCCCGTTACTATTTTTTGCTATTTCTCCATTTTTTCCTAGACACTTCCTAACTCATTATAATTATTTTACTGTTGTTTTTATCTATTTCCTTCTGTGAATTTTCAAAAAAAGAAACTGTTCTTATCTTCTTTGCTTGCGTCCTCGTTTCCACTATTAATGTATACTCCTCACACTTTCTTCCCTCTTTTATGTTGATCGACATTAATTTTTCATTTATCAGGTTTTCTTTTATCACATATTTCATTTTCTCTTCTTTAAGTATCATTGCTACTACAAGAGCTGGTGTTGCCTTTTGTTCCTCTTTCATCACTGAGCAAAGCATCCAATATCCGTTTGGTAATTTCGTTGTTTTTTTACCTTTTCTCTTTGTTTCTGTACTTTCTACATAATCCATTCCTATTTTCTGTACTTCTTTAAAGAAGTTATATTACATATATACATCTCCAAAACAATGCCTACCCAAGTATGATTCCAGAGCTAGGTTTAGGCAGGCAACTTGCCGATAATACCACACCTTAAAACTTCTGCCTTAGGCGCTAAATATCTGCCTTTAGCGTTGGTCCTGACCATATCTTCAAATATCTAAATTTTTGTGCCGCAGCGTGCTATTTGAACTTTTCAGACTTTTCGAACTGGCCGGGTTTTTCAGTTCAGTTTGACATTTATGAACCGACTGGACTTGTTCAGTAAACTAAGTTATTCGAAGCGATAAAGCTTTTTTTAGTTACTAACAGTTACTTTTATTTTAAATTTTCTAGGTGTAGTAAGCAATTAAATAAGTATTTCTTGGTGTAAGGCGTAAAAATTTGAAGTTGCCTCAGGGAGGCAGTAAATCCTGAAGCCGACCCTAATATGCAGTCGATTGTCTTGTAGTTTCATTAATAACAGAAATTAACCCATCTAGTATCATCGAATTGGGAACACCCTGCACATTCTTTAAAATGAAGTTGTCTTAATTTCTCAAACTAATTATATTTCAGTGTCATTTCTCTTCCATTAAAGGCGTTTAAGATTTTGTATACGCTTTTGAATTTATTAGTTTTTAACTGAAGATTATCAATGTTTCTTTTAATATCGAAAGAACGTTTCGGAAAAAACGCAACAAATCGCCGCTAATTACGTGTGGAAAAGGAGATTTGAAATAGCGTGCAACCCAGCTTCCAACCGTAAATAAATTAATCGAATCTAACAGTTAAGATAGATAAACTTTAGGAAAGCCAACATCATGCTAAACTAACATCATGGGGGAGATATAAAGCTCACAAACGATTTGCTAGGGGATTATAAGTGTAATCTCGGGGTGAGATGAAGATAAATGAAAAAGTCGTATAGCCAGAAATTATTCGAGTTCTAGGAAATCATCTGCATTTAATGGCTGGGAACAATTTATTACTAAGTTCCTTAACCCAGAAAGAAGAATATTAATTGAAGCTTATTTAATACGCAAGATTACTATTATTATAAGAGATACAAACCCTTCTTCTATCATAAATAATTCAAGTTTTCAACAATTTGCTGTTTAAAATGTATTTAGCCTTATTTAATTCAATAATTTCATGATGTTAACCAGAATTTAACATGGGAATGTAACATGTATGTACATATAGAGCTTGATCTACATTTCGTGAGATAATTACTTTTATATTGAATACCATAACTCGTAGTGACAGTCTGACGATAGTGTCATGTGCTTTCATTGTCAGCATATGTGTCGAAATGTGAGTGGCAGTACTAAGATAAACGCATACAAACACACTATGAGGAAGAGGCGGTTTGCAGTTACCATAGAAACTGGATTCTGGAAATCGATGCGATCTTTTCGTTTCCCTTTCATGTAGTGTTGTTCCCTCTTGTTCAAATAGGGGGCATGTTTTGGAAAACCCATGACTATGATAATTTCTTCTTTCTTTTTTTTTCAAAACGATGCCTAATTTAGCGTAAAAACAACATCCTTCATGTTTTAAGAACTTCCTCATCTTAATTAACAATAAGTCTAATCTAATGCACGTAATAATGGTTTTTTAGTCTGGTGATCCCGGGTAACATTTCAGCAATATCTCATTAACTTTGTATATTTTTTCTTCTTTATTAATTTCATTTTAGACCTTGAAAACGTAACCGAGCAAGAAACCGGAAGTGGACTGTCTTATAGATAATAATTTTAGCTTAGCGAGACAAAGCCGATATCGACGTTTCGCAATACTATAATGATAAACTGCATTTTCCACAATCCTCTCATTCAATTATCCGGAATGTGTAAGCAGATATGTATTAGTGTTATGGAAATTCCGGTGAAATAGCGATGTTGCAAGCTACGCTTCCGTTAGCAAATGGTACTTCCAGTTATCCGTTCGGTTTTATTATCGGGCAATTTTCTACCGAAGATTAGAGACGTAAACGCATACGGGTATATTAGAACTGATAAAAATCAATTTTATAAATATATTGATTGATAAATCTCCAAAAGCAATGCCTCGCTTAAAATGAAATTATACTGTGCTATGTTAATTATAGGTTTGGCCGATTTGAAGGTGAGATTTCATAATAAGAGTTTCGGTTTAAATTTAATTTAATTACGAACAAAAATGAACGAGAATCCTGGCAATTCGAAATCGATACTGTATAAAATAATTATACAAAAGTTTGCACAATATATCGGACAGAATTGGGTAAATTTTATCTATTGTGAATCCTGAACAATAAGTCTGTCGTCATTCATCCTTTTAATGTCAATATTTAATATCAACAGGTTAAACCGAACAAAAGCTAACCTGCAAACTCTTTAACATGTTTAAAATTTTATGCAAACACAATCTCCAAGAAGAGAATTAAGTTGGATCTTTTAGTTGTTAAATTCTGTTTGTTCAGTTTCCCCGAGAGCTGAGATTTACCCTCGTCTTTATTATTCGTGAAATGTGGTAATTAAAAATCATACAATTTCATATTATACGTTACAAGAAGGGTTTCGTGAGGTAATTTAGTTTGTATTGTCAGTGACGTAAAGGCATCCTTCAGGATTATTTTTGTTATCTATTGAGAATTATTTTAGAAGATACCTTGGATACTGGAAAGGAATGAGTAATTAAATAAGCGGTCCTGGCCCCAAACGATCCTACGGGACTAATAGCAATCAACTTAATTATAATTAACAGCAAACTTCAGCTTGGGCAAAGGTCAATTAATCAGTATTTTCTGATATTTCTTCCATCCTCATTCTTGTATAGTATATGGGTTGTGTTAATTTTCTCAGTTTAGTATCCTTCTCTCTCTCTTATTTACTTAGGACTACGCTAATTTTTTGTGTTAACAACTACAGGATATGTAATCCCGGGGTAATATAAAAAATTGTTATACAATTATTTAAACGGCGCCGGCATGTGGAATTCATACTGGTAAAAAGTCTTTTAAAACACAGTGGCGAGCAACCTCATTAAATTATTAATAAATTCTTTTAGTCTGTAATTATGTTTTTAGTTGTTTGTTCTGTTAATAAATACATGTTCTTAAAAATAGATGTCTAGAAATGTATAAGTTAATTCGAAGTGTTACCTTTAAATTCTTCTCCAATTGTAAGTTAAAATCTGTTTAGCATAATTTAAAATGGAATATTATGTAAGAAGCGAGTCTATCTTCCTGTATTATTTATATTATAGCACCAGGTAACTTTTACTGTATAATCTACCAAATAACAGAAATGGGCAAATTAGAATAGATAGAGAATGGTGAAGTCTACTATTTTGTCGACAAAAGGGTTACACTGTTAACTTAGAAACTTTTTAGCTTGAAATCAAGTTTCTAGTTCTGCTTACCTCTGATGTTCAATAAATTCGTTTTGTTTTGTTTACTAATACTACACAACAATTTCTCCATTACTTGACGAAATTCCTTACATAAACCAATTATCAAGACTTTCATATGATCCTTCTAATATAATTTCAATGTTAAAGTTGTTTAACATTTAGGTAATTTAAAATTTGTAAGGAAGTTGCCGAAATCAAAAAGCGCAATTACAAATGCTATTAAAAAGATTTCTAATAAATGCCATTATGTTCTTATCTGTCATTTCTTGTAATTATTTTGATAACCTGTAATTAGATAAGAATCATGTTGAGTAATAAGAACCAACAAAAAATATTGTCCTATTAGTGTTCTCTATTTTAGAACCAAGCAAAATTCTATTTTGCTCCACTTTTAAGAGTCTTCATGACTAAGAAAATTAAAAAAAGAATTTTTAAAGTACATCTATTTACAGGCGGGATTATTCAAACAACACCCTATCTCTGTTTTGATAAATTAGCCGTCAATTATAAATTTATAATTAATCGTGAGTCTTCATTGCCGTTTTTAGTTCGTGAAATTAAAATATAAACAAACTAAAAATATCTTTTTCAAATTCATTTGTTATCATAACACAAAATACATCGTTCTTGGCATTTACAACAGATAAAACATAGATAGGTGAACAAACTTGATAACAGTTTATTACACTTTTTCAACACCGTTTTATTATGAAATACTTTTAATATTTAATGTAGAGCATCCATTTGCTTAAAATTTTTGATCATCTGCAAACGTTAGCGTGTGGAAGACATAAACTTTGTTTAAAAATAAAAATGTATGTAGAAATTCCAGGAAAGAGTTAATTTAGTTGTGTACGAAAAACTAACGTTCAAGGACGATCCGCATCTCTAACCGCATAATTTTTATTTGGCAACGTGTAGAATTTTAAAATTAATTATTTTGCTATCAGAATTTTTAATCGAAAGAATGTTTTACGTAGGTGGTCAAATACTGTTTAGTTAATTAACTGGATGCGAGATATCATTTTATTGTTTATTATCTTAAATTTTCATCGCTTCTTAAAAGCATTTAAATATTTAGATTTAATTTTTTGCGATATAATAAGAGAGGGTGGGGCGCCGTATTTCAGACCGTTTATATTTATATTTATAATAATAAATCAGAACTTTCATTTATAAAGGTAATTCTGGTGTAACATAATCCATTAATTATATATAAATTATTCTGATAGTTTATATTATATCCTTTCGGCTTTCATTTATGGTAGATATTATAATAAAATTAATTAAGTATTGAGAAAAATTATGCAAATAATAAAATAATATGAAAAATTGTACGTGACTTTTAGAAGTGTCACTTCTATTAGTTTTACAATAAAAATATTGGTTACGTTAATGAATCCAATTAATAACGATAAATAAGCATCACTACATCTTTTATTATGTTGGGTTGTGTGAAAATATGCTAATTTCTTTGTAATTTTATCTTGTAACTTTCATTTGCCGCTTTAAATTAACGGCGTCGGCGCCTATGTACTGGAAGATAAATGAAACACTAAATGCAATTGATTAGTATATTAAAAACAGGCTGATTGGATGGAAGTTGGGAAGTTGTTGAATGGTTGATTTATTAAAACTTTTACTTCGATATTTCTTGTCATTATGATTGACATGATTGTAAATTTCAAAATTTCATCACATTCTTTAGCATAACGAATTAAATCGCAATTCTGATTTTTGAAGTTATGAAATAAATAATTTTGAATAAAATTATCATTGGAATCGAATTCTGTTGAGCACTTAATTATTTCCTGCATAAGTTCTAAACAGTATCCGCTAAATGCCAAACCATTTAATAAAAATATGAAGTAGAATTGATATAAAACTGCTTTAGTTATCAAATAAACTAGAAAGAGATTGTACTCTAGGTTTATTAATCAAAATATCTCGGATATTAATCAAGACCTAAAGTATCAAACTTTTGTGATTCATCGTCAATTTGTTAATTGCAAAATAGCGTTGAATTTGAGTTACACTCTATATATATGTACATCATCCTCTGTAACAACAGAGAAACTTATCTCTAAATCGGCCATTATAGTTTACAAAACGTGAATGAATAACTTATTAATCAAAAATATTGAAATGATTTGGGTTTGCACTAGCTCAATGGTTAAGATAAATGAAACACTAAAAATGTATATATTTACAATGTTGCCAAAGTAAGTGGCATTTTTTTAAGAAGTCTGTTTATCCCACATGTTTACATCCAATATAAAAATCGAAAAACATTCACATTGAACTTTGAGGCATAATATTTAGAAAGCTATACCCTACATAAGAAACGAGACTTAGATTTGAAATTTCGACTTGGAGAACTGAATGACGAACACTCACTACATAACAAATAAATCATTAAGGTTTCAATTGACGAGTCGCTTTGACATGGATCGAATCAAATCATTACTGTCTGCTTGGGATATTTCGTCCCAAACAGCTTGTAATGCATCTTGAAGATCCTCTACCAGGTACCATAATGTAATGGCAACCCATATCATGTGCGGTCGGTATACATGCGTTTCTGAGGAAAATTAAAATGTCGCTTTTTCTCATGTGTCTTCTACGGCCATTGTGACCACCATGCATTCCCAAACAGACTAGGCATATTTATCGCTGGACACTACTGCATTCGGTTGTATGTCTCACTGTTGCTGTTGTCTACACCAATACAGTAGTTTACATCCAGTACCTTTAGCTCTGCTTTCTTCAAATCACGTTTGACAAGTTTGCAAGACACATTTCCACAAAATAAATTTAAAAAGTTCCAAAGCAAGCTAATACCGGCAGAATGATTTGAGTGTTGATAGGAGTCCATCTTGAAGCCTGAACTACAAATCCAACTATTTGAACAAATTTGATTGAAATAAGTTCTTCTTATTTCTCCATGCTTTAGGGTTTTAAGCCTGTTGCGACTTCTATTTTTGTTTAGGAAAGTTGATCTTTTCAACTTTTCTTTGGACGTCCCAATGATCTTCGTCCCTTTTGGCTTGTAGATAAAAGTTCTTTGGAATACGGGTGTGGTCCATTCCGTCTAAATGGTTTGTCCATTTAGTTCTATATTTTTGTAGGCGTTTATTTATGGATTCTATTAGTAATTCTCTTCTTATTTCGGCATTCCTTTTCCTGTTTCTTCTTGTATATTCTGCAGTTCTTCTCAGGAATTTCATCTCTACTGTCTGTATTCGTCTTTCTTTCTCTTTTGTTGCTCTCCAACAACTATGGTTTTGTAGAATCTCAATATGGTGTCTTTCCTTACTTTATTTTTTAAGGTTCTCTATATTGCGCCATGAATGTAGTTTAATCTTCGTATTTTGTTTTCTATATCTACTTCTCTTTCGAAGGATAAGGTATATCCTAGGAAAGCGAGTTAACTCTTTTTATTTGTCCATTGTCAATTACTATCTTACATCTAGTGGGTTTTCAACCTTTAAACGCCATGGCTTTGGTCTTTTTAATTGAAATTCTTAGATTGTATTGTTTGGATGTCATGTAAAGTTGGTGTGCAGCTCTTTGTAAAGATTCCTCGCTGTCCGCAATTATCACTTGGTCATCAGCAAATAGAGCGGTCATGATATATCTGTTGTGTAGGTAAGTATCTTATTTCTTGGGTCTATTGGAGTAACGCGTCATCTATGTATAGGTTAAACGGTATCGGGTACATACTGCATCTTTGTCGTCCTCCCAGGTTTGTTTTCTTTTTGGTATCTTTGTTTGCATCAATGGCTATCTCCGTGTCTCTGTACATGCTTTTATTGCCTTTAGCAGGTGTAATGGTATTCCTCTTTTCTCTAATATGTTCCATAGTTTCTCTCTGTCTACCTTATTAAAGGCGTTTATGTAATCTACAAATAACATATGCGTTTTTTTTATATTCACGATGTTTCTCTATTATCTGCTTGAAGGTGAATATGTTGTCCATGCATGACTTTTCCTTGCGAAAGCCAGTCTGTTCTTCAAGAAGAACGTCCTCTGTTATTTTACTCAGTCGTTGTATAACACTTTTTGCATATGCCTTGTATGCTGTATTGAGCAGCGATATTTCTCTATAGTTTTCGCAATTTTCTCTTTCTCCTTTCTTAAAAATAGGTACAACAATGTCTAGTTTCCACTCTTCCGGCATTTTCTTTTGTGTCCAGTAGCCTTAAAACTCGTTTTTTTTATTTTAGGAGATGCGTATTTAGTTAGTTCTGTATTTATTCTGCCTTGCGGGTTCTCATTTTTTCCAGTACTTGTTCTAACTTTTTGATTTCTATTAAATCAACTGTTGTTTCTTCTTCCTCTTGTTCATTTTGATTTTGTTCGTTTTCCTCTTTTAGATTTGACTTATCTTCATTCACTTCCTTTTTTCACAATTTTCCGTAGTATTGTAGCCATTGATTTTTATCTATTACATCTATTTTTGCGTTGTGTTGTCTTTCTCTTTTTTATTAAGGTGTTTGATTATCTTATATGCGAACTCTTGTCTCCAGTGTATTTCGTTTTCCATTCTAGTTATAAAGCTGTCCTGATTTATTTGTCTACGCTTAGATTTGGATTCTCTGGACATTATGTTGTATTCTTCTTTGCTTTCTTCTGTTTGATTTTATAACCACCTCTTGTATACTTGATTCTTCCTTTTGATTAGTTCTTCTATTTCTTCGTTCTAAAATTTTAGACTTTTAGTTTTATTTCTCTGTGTGCGATATCCAAGGTATTCGGAAACCTTTTTATCTATTATAGTTTTAATATTCTTCTATTCTTCATTTGTATCTTCTGTTTGAGGTATTTTTCTGTCTGGTATTGTGGTAAAGTTTCTCTACTAAGTCTTCTTTTAGAAGATAAATCTTCCTTTGTCGGTTGTTATTTGTTACTATTATTGAGTGTTTGGCCCATTTTGTTTTAATATTTATTTTCGTTTGTAGCAAGAAGTGATCTGAATTTATATCCATGCCTCTATAAACTCTGACATGTTTGAAAAGAGTTGCGCTTTTTTGGTTTGCCGCCAAATAATATATTATTGATTGATGTCCTCTCGCAGACCATGTTATTTTGTTGATTTGTTTATGTTTATAGTATGAATTCATTATTCTTAGATTATTGAAGCAAGCGAAGTCTATTAGATGTTTGCCATTTCCGTTGGTTGTCTGTTCTCCATTGTTTCCCATGATGTTATCTATTGGCATATTTCCAATTCTTCCGTTGAAGTCTCCTCCTATGATTGTATAGTCATTTTTGTTTACTTGGTCGAGAGTGGCTTGTAGATCATTCTAGAATTTTTCTGCTTCTTCCTTACGCGCTTTTTCTGGTGCATATGTGCAGATGATTGTTAGTTTACCTCTTTCTATGTTGATCTTATTAGTATTATTCTTTTATTGATGTAGGTGTATGAGATTATTTTCTTTTGCCAACTTTTATTTATTAATATTGCGACCCCCGGTGCTGCTCTTTTTCCTTGTTATATATCATGATATAATCTCCTAGCTCGATTGATCCTTGTTCTTTCTTTTTTATTTCGGTAATCAAGGTGCTGTCTATTTTCTTTTCTTTTAGTATTCTTGTTAATTCATTTACTTTATTTGTCAGTCATCTCGTATTCCAAGTTGCTAAAGTTAGCTCATTTTTTTATTCCTAGTCGTTTATCCTTATTTCGTTTGCTGTTCGTTATCTGTGATTCCGTCCTGTCCGAGGCCTTGTGTAGAAGTTTGTAAGTAAGTTGTT
>VTPC01003836.1:51786-64273 GCA_011009095.1 Ignelater luminosus
AACGAAATTTTAAAGATTGAATTTACTTATAAAATCGACACCTTTTCGAGAGAAGGATGGATGACTCCCCGTGCTTGCGGTATGTAACTTTTTCAAAAATGGTTCGATGCATTACTAACTAAGCTGAAGCAGCTGCAAGGTTTGAATAATTTGAAATTTGGCACTAAAACTTAAGATGTTCTCCTTTACAGTTATACTAATCACAATGCTAATTCTTTAATACCAAACTAACTTTAATGAAATCGTGAATACCCAGTTTATTTATCAGCTTGTCTGAGAATAGGACCTTTCTTGAATCTTGAGCATGTTTTAGTGCACAGCTACTCAATATTATCAAACCACAATAATACTTCTGGTTGACTTTTGATTGGTACAAGTTCTGCATGCCTTAAGACGAGTGATTTCCGTCTCCTCTGATCACTTCAGAACGACTCGGTTCTTTCTCTGATGTTTTTCCACGACCCTCCATTTGAATATTTTTGAAGATTTTTCAACAAACTGAAAAAAATGTTTGGTATCGTAGATCGTTGGCCAGACAAACTTGAAGGTTTTGAATATGCCAGCATATTTACTGTCAAAAAGCAATAAACGGAAACTTAACTATGTTTTTTTAACCGAAAGTAATTTTTTAAAAAATAAAGTTTATTTAGAAAAAGAGAAATTTTAGAAGAACTAAATATTTTTAGTTTGCTTCTTGTGTAAGATCTCCAATATTATAAATTTTCTAAGCCACAAAGAATGACCTAGCAACTTTCTTTACGAAAGATACACGAAAAGTTTCCTAATGAGTTTTATAGTTAAAGTTGCATTCTATTGACTACAAATTATCATCAACCAACTAACTTATATACATACGCTGTAATACAGAAAAAACACATCATTGCATTAAGATGCGTGTGACACAACCGGGCAAATGTCCAAATTCCCATCCCATAGGAAATATTTCAAATTTCACACACTTTACCCTGAAGAATTGAAAAGGTGTGTTAAGGCTTTTTAATTCTTTTTTGAAATTATTATTTAACGATCCTCGATAACTCTAAATTTATACACTTTCCCTTTCCAGTTTTCCTGAAAATCTAAATCTAGTTGAAATAATAATCAAAGAAGCACACTCACTTTAAATACAGACATTCAAAGAATATCAAGTTGCTTTTAAAAAGTTTGCCTGTAGGTATGATTCGGTTTCTGCTTTGCCAGTTTTCTTGATTTTGTGAAATACCTTTTTCACATGTTAATGAACTTCTATACATTAATTTCACACACTTTTTAAATTCTGAGGGCGTACAAGGAGTCGTTAATAATGTAGTGCCTCCTTTTGAGGCGTGCTGACGCATATAAGCAGAATTTTTATGAAGTTGGTAAACATGGAGTGTAGTTTAAACTTTGTTGACTTTCCTTGCTCGCTTTTTCCCCAAGACTTTAATTTATTAGGTGATAACATTTACTTTTTTATGGAATACCTATACTTTTTTGTAAGTAGTTTACTAGTAATATCGTTAATATAACACACAATGCATCATCAATCAATCAAACTATCGATCAAAGCGCATGGTATTTTCCTTGCTTGTGATTAAAAACGATTAATTTCTTATCTCTTTGTAGTATTTTATTAACAGCAGACTGCGTGTTTCCAAGTAATAATAATAAATAAAAAAAATAAGTTGATAATGTTCTTATTGTAAATAAGTTGGTAATGTGATTCGTGACTAACAAACTGTGATAACGCATTGTATGGCTGTTGGAAATATGGTTTTTGTAGTAATAGAGACTTGCAAATAATGTGTGTTGTGAGGTTTTCCTTCTTAAATAACATCTTGTAAACAACGTAAAAATGAAGTTCATAAAGTATCAACCAAAAGGATATCCGCCCCCCAAAAGGGGTTACAGAAAACACTACATTCACCGCATCGTGTATGAAGGTATGTTTAAGATTAGAACTTTTATGTACTAGTAAATATGTACTTTATAACCCTGTTGGGGAAAACTTGTGTATAGTAGAACTTTGTTTACATATTGTGTAATAAGAAAGTTAGCTTTAGCAATATCAGGAGGACTCCGAGGAAATTGCTTTATATATTTAATTTGATCTCCAGTTTGGATAACTTTGCAAATAACTTTTGCAGTTCATAGAATTTTATTCATCTTTTATATAACAGACATTTATGTTTTATCATGCATTGGGAAATCCAAAGAACAGGATAACAAGATTTACAAAGTGGTTTCTTCTTTGGGTTTCACTTTATTATACGAGTTTATTATCCTTCCGGTTGTCGTCATTACATCGTTGTGAAATTCCATTTTTTAAGATCATCCAAATTATAACCAAACACGAGGTTATATCTTTGAATAATAACAATGTAAATTTATAGAAAATTATTTTTATATCGCTAATAATAGAGATTCTTTATTTAAGTGCAAAGATTAAACCACTTCTGTTTAAGTCAATTAAATTCGAAACTTTGGATTTGTAAATTGAGGCACCATATAACCATATCGTTATGAAAAGGGTCGGTTTTCAGATTATTATTAAAGCTAAAAACCCACAGCGTATAGTTAACTAGAAAAAAGGCTAAATCTGTAATTCTTCGTTCCAGAAAAAAAAAGTAAAACTTTTAATTAAGTATTCACACTCTCAAAAGACGTTATTTCTTTGGGGCAAATAAAAGCTAGTTCAGTTTTGACGAGTTAAACCCGGTTACTTTGTTCTCCGCTCAACGACAGTCACTGCTTCTTAACGAGCTTGCTTTGAGTCCATACATTCAAGGCTGAAGTAATATATTGCCTTGAAATACCTAGAAAGGTTCGTGGTGTCCTAATCAGGCCTCCTCGGCTCTGAATCTGACGTGTTTATCCGTCTTTTTGTTGCCGTGGATTCCGCTATGCCTAGGAAACTAAACAACGCTCACTCCCTTTCTTGCATCGAGCGTTTCCAAACCATTTCTTGTTCCAGCTAAACAGACCACTTGGAAATAGATACTTTAGAAAAAGCAGGTGTGTTCTTTCAAAGCGAAATTTTTTTACACACCTTGGTCTTCCAGGTATCTACGCCCTAAGACTGTCTGTGATTTATTCGTTTAGAAAACCAACGAGTTTTACTGGAAGTTGAGCCGTCCGCTCTCCCATTGTTTCTTAGTTGGCATTGTGAGAGGATACTTCTTATACAGCCTTAGCCGACCCCGTAAAGCTACTGGGTTATTCTGGCTTGTCCTTTGTCTATGTTTATGGGTCTCGCATTTTCCATGGTCTAGTTTTTTATCTAGGTTGAGATATCAAGCAGCCTTATGGTTGTCCCAATCGTGCCAGCTTTCGAGCAATGGTGGTATGCTCCACACTGAGCTACCAGATCATTCAACCGTATTGCCCTCTTGGTCTGATACTAACCGTATAGAGACAACAAGATATTCACATATTTTCGTTTATTAAAACTGTAGTCAACATTATTTCCAATTTAGTTTGGATATTTATTTTAATACACGTGATTCTTAGAATTACGTCGATTAGGAATACTGCCCCAGGCCAAGCTTGTTTTAATATAAATCATTTTACATTAAAATTCTCCATCGCGCATAGGAAATGCGCTGCATCCATACATGATTCCTGTGTAAACCAGGCGTTGGACCAGTGCACAGCGTGGTAACTGAGCACTCTTCTTTTGTTTCTGAGTACAATTTTAGATTATACAGTCGGGTTGGAGTGGTCACTGATCCCGATTATCCTGTGTGAGGTTTGCAGTGTAAGTTGGTTGAGCACGTTGTTGTGGCTTTGTTTAAGTAAAATCACTAAGATCAAGTCAGTATAACCTCTCTTCGTAAGTTTGAAAAGAGTTTGAGTGCAGAGTGTTCGCTGCTAACAAAGCGTCTCATACTGTGTAGAGTGCTGTGGTGCGAAGCCACACCAGCAAGTGTGATCATCTTGACTTGGCTTCTGGCGCCCATATCGATTGTGACATCTTCAAGGAATAAGTGAGGTCCTTTTATTGAGCTCAACTCAATTTATGGTAAATTTTCTGTGAACCACTCTCATCTCCAACGTTTGAGCTGCTGCGAGCAATATCCCCTTTTAGGCCTGCACGGGCACAAGACCACTTTTCAGAGTTTTGCCCGTGACACCCAGTTCTCACTTAATTTCTTGCCTACGGTCATCCTTAAGTACTTGATCTCCCGCACAAATGTTAGAGGTCTTCCGTACGATATGGGTTCTCTTAGACCTTCTGTTTTCTTTCTCGTGATTAGAAGAGTGACACAAGCCTTAGATGAATTGACCGAAAGGCCATCTTTCAATAACCATAAAGACTACTATTGCAGATGATGTTCAGAAAGAGAACGATAACTAGTACGAGACCATCAGAAGCTGTGTGCAATTAGCACGGTACTTAGCCGAGACGGTTGCTGAAATCCTATATCGTGACGTAGAAAGATTGCCAGATTACTATTTAAGGTGGTTATAATCTTATAAATTAAAACCCTCCTTCGTTTTACACATAATTGTTTTGATTTTATTTATTAATCAGCAACAGAGCGTCGGCATTCTTCCGACGCCAAATGATGAGCTGGCGATTTATGAGACAACCATCTCGTCTATAGACCGTGTGCAGTTAGGCTTTTTACGAGATAACCCATTAATTGGATACCGTAATCACTTTCCCTTATTGAAGGCTCCCTCACTGTTAAAAGCCATTTCCTTCTATGGCAGAGACCACCCAACTCGATACACTATGGCGTGGCGTGAATTGTACTAATGTACTAATAGTCCGAGCTTTTTTCAGTAGGTATCTTATCGACAATTCTTTCCAAAAATCTAAAGAGGAAGGTTATTAGACTAATGGGATTGCAGTTGTAGTCTTTCTTTCTTGCTTTGAAAATGAAGACCACTTTGACCGATCTTCAAGCTGAAGGAAATTAACATACTGCCAGGTTGGTCTTGTTACATCCCCTCTTATCCGAAGAAAAATGATGTAAAGGCCTTTCTGAAGCAACCTTGAGAATATTCCGTCGAGCTCAGCTGGTTTGAAGGAGATCGGTTAATTAACCGTTCCACCACGGAATCCTTGCATCCTCATTCCCTTGAGTAGACAGGCCTCTTCGTGGGAAGAGGTAATTTAGGCTGTTAAGGTATTAACTGCCTTCTTTAGTTCTTTTCTGAAAGAGATTGTGGGTTAAGAGCATGTTGAAAAGTTAGACCTCGGGAAAAATATAAAAAGCTCATTTTGGTAAAAGATATACCAAGATTTCCGACGTTTTTATTTATAAAGTCTCAGGAATGAACGTGCTGTAGTGCACTAGCTTATGAAGTATTTACACAACTATGTTTTAGAGTCGCAAGACCTAACATACGAGATTTGTCCGGAAAGTATCCGACCTTGTGTTCTAACTGTGTACTTACGTGTGCTATTGTCGAAAACAGGTATTCACTATGTAGAGGGGACCTTTATGAATGCCCGTGCTAGATGGCACCGTCCTGCAAATTTTCAGTCGACAACGTCGAACCTTGTGCGCGTCGCATTTCACGATGACTGAACGCGTCAAACAAAGAGTATGCAAGCCATTCGTGTTCAGAAACTATTCATATGATTCGCAAAGTATACGGCGATGAATCTATGAGTGACACTCACATTAAAGAGTAGTTTAGACTATTTAAAGATGGTCGAACATCAGTTAAAAGCGACCCTCGTTCTGGTAGGCCCGCAACGACAAAAACTTCTGAAAATGTGGAACAAGTGCGAGTTTTATTTAATCAAAATTGTCGTTTGACTGTCTTAAGAAGTTTTGAAATGATTACGTGACGCAGTGAGAAGGAAACGGCCAGATTTGTGGAAAAGTGCCGACTGGATGCTTTATCACCTGCCCATTCCTCACACTTTATCCAGAAACTTCTATAGCTTTATTAGTACCCCTACAGTCCCGACTTGGCTCCCTGCGACTTCTGGCTGTTCTCCAAATTGAAAAATGCTCCTACAGGAAGAAGATTCGATGACGTGGAGGAAATAAAAAGAAATACGACGAAATAGTTATTAGCTATTCCGAAAGCTGAATACATGAAGTGTTTCCGAAAGTGGGAGAATCGTTGGAAGAAAGTTGTGGCTTCCAAAGGGAAGCACTTTGAAGGGAACATCATCATCATTACCAAAATTAGCTCTTTCTCTTACTACAACACAAGGTCGGATACTTTCCACGCAGACCTCATATCCTCAAATAAGTGTTGTAAAGAGTAACTAAACAGGCAGATCGCTTTCACTACCTAAGATACCGTCCTGTGAGCATTTCAGCAGCTTCGATCAAAAATCAACATATTTGACGAATTTTTACACCTTGGAGATCGCTGGTGACACACTAATACTATTTTTTACATAGGTAACTCTTGATATCTGAATTATTTTTTATGAGCTTGAAAAATTACCTTGAAAGCTTTTTTTCGATTTTTTCGTCAGAGAGCATTGGAGTTTATTACGTACCTTTGTATTACAATTATATCTCATAATTTAGTGGAAACAGTCTCTGCGTATAGCGTTATTTTCCTTATTTACTCTCATGTCATTTTCCTACCAAGAAATCAAAAATTGAAAATGAGTGGATAGAGAACACATCATAACACTATATGTTAAAGCCCCATCATCAAAGAGCAAACGGAGCCATTTGATCGGTTTATCCCTAAATAGCAAGCAACTCACCTTTTGAAATTATTTGTGGTTTCCTAAATCCTCTCTTATCCATACCCTTTCATCAACAGGTTGTTTTTTTATTGTTTCACATAAGTCTTTGATTTTGCCCTTTTAGTCTACTGCGATAATCTTATTTTCTTTACACTGTATTTCCATGATTACAGAAATCTTTAGCCTAACCTACGCTATTATAATCATGCTCGATTTAAGTTTTTACGTTCATTCTAGTTATAGAATGATTTGATTGTATTTGTTCAAGTCGGAGATTTATGTTTCTTGTAGTTTTATGTAGTTTTACAGGAACAATTAATTAACGCTGTAGTAATTACCATTTCCTTTTAGATCCAGGGAATTTCCTTCTGTTTGAATCTAGTGAATAAAAATAAGATTACTATCTTCAAAGTTAATTCTTCCTTTATTTGTGTAATTTACATTAAAGATTTTGAATATTATGATATGAAGATACATTTATACGTTTTTAACTAGATTACTAACCGGATGTATCGATAACAAAACATTTAAATTAAATCTAGTTGAATCTGTGTACTTAATGTAGTTTCAATCCCACAAAATAATAAATCGGTTTTCTGACAAATGAATTCAATTTCCATTAATTAGCTTAACGTGAAACAGATTCAAAAACAAATAAATAGTATACAACACATTGATTGTAAAGCTGTATAATTCGGTCTGCATGAAACTGAAATAAAACCAATTATGTTCGTTCTTTTTATAAATACATAAATGGAAATGCATTCGCCTGTTTTAATTAGTTTAATTTTAAATGTTAAAAATTAGTTTAATTAACTGGACGCTTAAAAATACATGTAGAAACATGAAGGAAGCCACAACCGACATTTTCGTAATTTTTTCTCTACTTTTTCCAGACAAAAATATTTTAGTACTTATTTAGTGAGTTTTAATTACGATCCGGGGTATTTTTGAGATTAATTCGTTCTCTTACCCTAAAACACACACAGGAAAAGAGAGGCAGAGAGGTTTTAATTACGAATTCATAAATGATTTGCCTAAAGTACTCGAGGGAAACTGGAAAATACTAGGAATTGCTTAATTAAGATACTAACTTGTAAAACAGTGAAACATTTTACAATTGAAATTTGAAGGCAAATGTAATAGTACTTGAACAAATGAGAATAGTAAAAGCTTTAATGTGACTACTGAATGTGTAAGTGAATGGAATTTATGCTTCCAGAGAGTAAGATAGGAGATTTTGCCAATAAATCTTCTAAACTTGCGGTGTATATTACAGCCGGGAGATACTAGAATCATAAGCGAAATAAATTGTAAACTTTGACTTCTGCTCGTGGGCAGATAAAAAATTAATAAAGCTAATAAATTAGAAAAATGTACTTTAAAATACTGCAAAAAGGTTTTTAGCATTTATTTGAGAAAAGAGATGTAGGTACATTTGGAAAAAACGAATTTAAATCTATAAGACTTTGTAATACCAAAGAGAGATTTATGTCAACGGCCAAACTGGCAAAGTTATGGCCTTTCAAAGTCCTGGAAAGTTTCGAATCTAATATTTTATTTTAACTGAAATTCTCTTAGAAACACTACTTGACAAAAGTTGGAAATGCTGCCATTAGATTAAAACGAAATGACTGCTCGAAATTTTATAAAAAGATTAACGAGGATGATACACTTGCAAGTTCAGCTTTATTATTACAAAAATATAAATTTGTGTTAAACACACTTATTCTACTTTTCTGTAATTGAATATTATGATGCGAGCTTGCATTAACAAGTCTCAAGCTTTCATATTGGGCCTATATTCCAATCATAAGCATAAGTACAGCAAACTCTGTTATAATTTGAGAGCTGCATCTCTAAAAAGAGCTACATTGTGTCCAATACACAGTTCACATCGGCTTTTATAACATTTCATTAACTATACACTTTGGTCTTAGTTTATTGAATGCCAGAAACGTTTTATTGTAATTTTTTGGTCCGTAGGTTCCAGTTCACTTGTTTGGAAAGTTGTGTTCTAAGAAGTTCCTTATCAAAAGGCTATTCTGTGTTGTTGCTCCATGCAGTTGAAATTAGGCATAAGTTCATTTATTATTAGGCTTGTCATTCGAACAAATAACAGCTGAACAACTCAACGCAAATCGTTGTTAATAACAAAACAAGCCATTTTTCTTTTTTCTGTCACAATCATGGCATGTTAGATTGTACACGTCACATTAATATTGCTATATCTTCCTTATTATTTAAAATAAATGCAACAAATCCCACATATTCTGAAAGCTGAGAAAACAGTGAATTCAGGTACGTCAAAACCTACTGCGATTGCTATTTAGAAAATTTGTTTTTATTATAACTCTAAAACAGTGTTGAATAAAACAGAAATCTAGAGTAGTTACTTGAGTCTAGACTATACAAACTAGACAAAACAGTTCCCGATCTAATAACGTAGATGCCTGTGACTTGATGAAATTTGCCTATGAATTCTTGCTCATAACTCAAAACAAAAGAAGATATATAAATATTGACCAGAAAACAAAAGGAAGCGATTGTGGTGCAGTTAACATAGTGCAGAGACGACTAGCCAGAGGTGCAGCCCTAGAATGAATGCTTATAAAATATCTTTTGTTTTTATGTTAATAATTGTGCATATGCAGGGTGACTAACGTCATAGGTACGGACTTCAGATTTTTCTATTTATGAACAGATTTTAATGAAATTTGGAATGTACATTACAGTTAGTAAATGCAATCTTGTTAGATGTTAAACGCATTCATATCGCTTCCGGTTTCAGCGGAAATGACATCAACTTTTTTATTTTAAATAGAACACCCGTATATCTCCACTTATTTGGATTCTACTGAAAATTTTAAGTCTATTACGAGAGTTTTTGTTCGTTTATGTTTCTATGGTTTTAAAAACCCAATCTTTTATGTTTTAAACTAGATTGCTGGAATGTTGCCCAAATTGTTTAGAATTAATCGAGTAACCATAGAAGAATCGAAATTCAAATTAACTTTGTTTCATAAATTCCTGATAACGATCTAAACTTTCAAAGGTGCATAGCTTCATTCTTTTAAATAGCACCTCACTGGAACAAGTAGATCATTGAATAAAGAATTTTGTGCAGATTAAATTGATACAGATAACTGACATTGGGAAAAAAAGTCTTAAAAATGATGTTCAATAAATAGAGATCTTAGAAATCGCATTACTTGAAACGAGCTGATTAAAAACACAAAAATGAAAATTGGGGTGTTGTTGCATTCAGGATTTTACGTATAACCCAAACACGTAAAAACATATCGGGTCTCCCGTTTAAAATAAGGAAGTTGATGTCATTTCTGATAAAACGCGTTTAGCATCTCGAAAGACTGCATTTTGTAATTGTTCGATGTAGTTACTCCTAGAAAAACGACGTTTTGAGAGCAAGTTTTTGGTATCAGCAGGTAGAGAATTACTCACAAAACATATTTAGGTGGCCGGAGGTAAAGAAAATTAATCCAATCTTGGTGAAACCGACAAAAAACAAACACGATTTTTAAGCATATCTGAGGTTATGTTGCAAGATAGAAACAATAAAGTTGGCCACTAAATCAGCTGCTGCACATACTGTGGTTAGGTTAGAAGCAATAAAACGTTCATTTTTTTAATGAATATCTTGTGGAAGCCGAATTGATTGAATGAATTCACCCATGCTTGCACGGGGTCAATGTTCTCCAGGTGATTTAGGGAAATTGAGTTGTGGTCGGTTGGTACGCTGTCGGTGAGTAGCAGCAACGTAGCCACGATATTATAGTGTCGCTTTGCTTATGAACTGTCAAGATAGTCAAGCTAGTAAGATTTAAGAAGCAGGCGCCCCCAAATTTGCTACTGACCAGGTCAGTTTTATATTTCATGAAGTAGTTAAAGATCCGATTGATTATGTATTGCCAAATTTTTAAATTTAACTTTTTTTGAGTAAGTCATTTGCGGACTTTTGCCCCATATTATGGGGTAAAGATCCGTATCCTGTAGGTGGAACAAATTCATCTCATCACCGCTTTCATGAAGCTAGATCTGATCGTCAGAATCGTCGTCATTCTGTACTCTTGTCTTCTTGACAAGAAAACCTTCTTAAATAAAACCCTGTTAGCGGCTAGCATTTTAGATTTTTTATCCTGCAATTCCTCCAATCTCTTTTTATTAGATGTTGAAGTCAAGAATGTTGATTTTAATACCCGCCCTTGTTTTCTTTTAATCTGAATCTTTGGAAGCAGGATAATATCGCTGGGTGACTTATAGATCGCAAGGGCTCCCAGCTAAGAAGCAGATATTAATTCTGCCAAAACCCCGAAGTAGAAGGTAAATCTAAGTCTCTGTTTATCGGAGGGAAAGTTGGTTCAGCTGTAGTGCTAGTAGAAGGTTCAGTTTCTTGCTGGGTCGAATTGACCGATCCTGGTTCAACATCTAAAGCTTTCGGAGGCACCTTGTCATCGCTAAAGGCAATGGTAATTCGTTCTTCTTCTCCCATATCTTCTTCCTCGTTTTCTCATTGATCAGTGACTTCAGAAGGAATGAAATCCTTATCTGAAAAAGCATTTTAATTCAGCAGATAGATCGCCGTAGCTCGAAAGACTTGCTTTGTCTTTTCCATAATTGTTGTCTTTTAATATGCTATTTTACACAACTCAGCAACATGATAATATACAGTAACGGTTGTCAACAGCGGTATCATAATTTGTCTTCAAGGGCTTGAAAAACACCCTCTCTAGAGATTTGGTTTTTTGTCTACTGTGGGAGGGTAAACTAACCATGTGAATATTATTAGCTTTCGCATAAGAAACAGCTTCATAGCTTACATGGGAAGCATGACTGTCGAGAAGTAGTGCTATAAGACTTACCTCCATAGGTATTGTATGTTCTTTAAAATGGTCTAGCCAATTTTTAAAGGCGGGGGTATTCTTTTACCCCACACTAGTCACCGCCATATCGCATCCAGCTGGCTCATCTTTTATTAATAATAAATTTTGCCTCAGGTCATTGAGACCGTGACTCCCTGCTCAGCGGACACAGATTTAGCCACTTCCTTCTTGTCGATAGAGGCAATATATTTAGGAAGCTTATTCGATGCAATCTGCGCTACTGTTTCGTCCATGTTGTAGGTCCTATTACCAAGAATATTGTAATTCGATCAGGCCTTTTTTAAGGCAGTAGTGAGATAACTGTATCCTATTGAAGCTCATTACACGGGCCGAGTTGATCTTCCGACGGGTTCTAAGTGAGAAACAGTTCCTTTTTATAAACTCCCTTGTGAAATCTCTGCTGGCTAATTTTGACTGCTTACTAAAGGGGTTGGGAGTATTATTTTCCTCGGCATATTTGAATATTAGGAAACGCAGAAACTTCAGAGTGAGACCATAAAACCTCAAGTCCAAGGCCTTGCAGCTTCACTTCTTGAACATCTGTTAATACCTTTTATTTTTCTATTATTGCGTTTACAGAAACTAATTTAAATTGTTCTTTTGAAAATTGTGAAATTATGGATGATAGATACACAGTATATCGAAACGATCGTAAATGTGAATTAACTGGTAAACAGGGTGGAGGTGGAGTGTTGCTTGCAGTACGTAATACATATGGTATAGTTCTTGTAAAGTCAACGTAGATAACATTGAAGGTATAGAAAGTTTATGGGTTGTTTTTAAATATTTACATTACAGTATTTTAGTTAGTTTAGTTTATATTCCTCCCAAATCAATAATTGAAAAATACCGCCTGTATTTTGAAATGTTTGAAAACGTTTGCAGAATGAGGTTCGATAGTATAATTGTTATTGGCGATTTTAACGTACCACAG
>VTPC01003837.1:0-12355 GCA_011009095.1 Ignelater luminosus
GAGCGCAATTCGAACATCTATTACGATAAATTTAATAAGGCATTTTTATTAAAATAAAAAAATTAATTCTTCGAAAACCAACCACCGATTTGATTTTTTCAAACACCACTGCATTTTGGTATTGAAGACCTTTAATTTGATGTGCTACATGCCATATCATCCAATTTAAAATTTTAAAGTGGGGGTGGCTGGAGCTTAAAGGTAGAATTTTAATCGAAAACTTTGTACATAGTTTAGTCTTCCCTCCCGGTATAAGAAAATGTCCTTGGATTTATTCCAATATCTTTTTGGTTTTCAAAACATTCAGAATGGAAAGTTTTAAAATGATCACCCTGTATATTACTACTTTTTGAAAATATAATTGACGGGGATGAACAATTTTTGATTAATTGTATTTTTTATTAATGATAGTTAATTTTTGTAATCAATCTCTCTATCACTTAAAATCTGGTGTCCATGGTTCCGAAGATATGAATTTTAAGTGTACACTATACAGTGTGTCGAAGGTAAGGATGCACAGTGTGGGGATCTTGGAAACGGTAAGAGATACAGGATCGGCTAATGGGATGAAAGTTGGCTAGGTATAGGACCCTTTGTTCGCGTTTGCAAAATTTAGATATCTTGGATAGTTTCTGAGATATTTAAAAAAATGTTGATTTCTCGATTTTTGTTTTTACTTTTTCTTTCATTTATTTGAAGAGATATCGGAAAACTAAAACCATTTTTCCGTTTCCACTTTTTGCGCTCGATAAAATACGCTAACAACATTTATGTACAACGTTTCGGTTTCGAGTAACCATCATCAACCTCATTTTTCTAAATGGGAGGAATAACAATTAAAAATTGTTTTAAATAGCTCTTGTTGTCACGATTCTACCGATGTAAACATGATAGGTTTATTTTCGTTTTTTATGCTATAAGTTAATGCATTCAGCAGTACTCTGGCCTGCAAGATTACCTGATCTAACACCATTAGATTCTTTCCTCTGGGGTTACATCAAGAGTCATGTGCTTAACCAAAATTTTGAAGAAGAACAGCAATTATCACAGTTAATGACAGCAGGGTTCAACACAAAAAATCAGAATCAAAATAATCCTATCGTATTTACATCATTAAAATCGTGACAAGAGCTATTCAAAACAACACCTGCTGGGTGTATTCAAGCATGCTAATCGCCAACAGATGCAGTGAAGTATGCTACTACAATGGCAATAAAATTTTGAAATTCTACAATGAAAAAATTAAAGAGGCTTTCCAGTTTAGGTAGAAAAGGAGGGTATCAAACATCTGCGATAGTCTTAATTTTATTATTGTCATTAACCATTTTTGCGTACAAGCTGCTACTTGAGACCTCACTTCAGAAAATTATTGTCTTTTTTTGCATTACCAAAGGTGAGCTGTAAATATGAAAAAAACAAAAGGAAAAGGTACAAAAATACATTTTCTATTATCATATAATAAGTTGCTGACTAAGATTTCACACAAATTTTGATTTTTGGACTTGGAATTACTATTAATTATTAATTAATAGCTACAATAAAGACCTCTTCTAATTTCTGTATTACATGTGCCTACTAATAAAAATACCTACCATGCACCTACATTAGAAAATAAATTTATTAGCAAGTCAATTTTTAAGATTTACTATTTATTGCTACTTACTAACGACTTCTCACTTTTAGCTTCTGTTCAAGAAGAATAGGATTAGTTTGTACGTATAACAAAAGAAATATACAAAGGTATTGTTGACACTTTTATGACCAGTAGAGGGCAGGTAAAAATTAACCTCCGGCAGTATTTGCAAAAGAGGTTACCTAAGTTCTACAGATGTTTTCTATAATTCAATTTTGTGTTGCATGCAAATTGTGGTCTACACGTAAACGATAACGACATTCTGATTTGATGTAACTGACGCTCAAACAAGGCAAAATGTGGCAGTACATTCCTTTTTTTCAATTTCTAACCAATAGTGAAGTTAATCACTTGCCAATTTACATTAATTATTGCTAATAACTTTGATTAGAAAATGAATTTCTAATTTTTCGATGCATAGACATAAAACTATTGAGGAGTTAAATAACTACAGGTATTGATATCACTTTGAAAGTGAAAGACAAAGTTTGTATTTGCTTGCAAAATTTGAGGAAATTTCAGTCTGCAGCGTTCTCTCTGAAACTACTAAATACAACCCTTAAATAAATTTCACCTCTGCTTTATTTGTAAACATACACACTTACGAATCACCAACACAATATAATACCGTGGACGCATTCGCAAACACGGTTAAAGTTGCTACGCTGCCGAATTTTTTATTATTTTTAAAAAAATATTTAATAATAAAAAATTAATTATTTCATGTAAATTTAATAGTAATTATGAATCATTTTGTAATGATTTGATAATTACATACATAAAAGAATAATTTCAACGAGCCAAAAATCATTTAATCACAAGTTGAAATATTAATTTTTAAAAGTACAATCCCGAAAAAAGTTTATCCTTTCCATAGTGCTTATTAATTACAGATAATTGACTGTACGTCGTGTACCTCCTTAAATGTTTTATGATCATGTAAGTGGGGTACTTAGGTGATTTTTGTTAATCATAGAATTGAAGAATATTTAATAAGCATTTATTATTACATACATTCAACCAAGAATAATGATGTGTAAGCGCCAAGTGATTATATCAGCTACCATTCTCATGTTACTACCAATCATAATTCATTACCATCTCAGAGAGTTCCTATATACATATAAAGATAAGAAGTTGGGCCAATAAGTTGTAATTCGGTGACCATGTTTGATCTAAAATGCATGTTTTTGAATGTAATTTCCATAGTAATGCACAATAAAACAACTTCATTTATTTAGAATAACTGTAATTGAGATTGGTCCACCAATCAAAACATTTTAAATGACAGTAAATCAAAACAATCTTGACTTTGCTTAACTCTTATTCATACTAGTCGGGCGTTTGGAAAATACGTTGATCGGGTTGGAAACTGATCAGGTCAACAACCACACGGTTAAGAACCCTGATCTATTTTCCGAAAACGCCTTAAGTTTGTTCATTAGTTAGTTCAAAACTGTCAAATTATTCAAAGCCTGTTTATTTATGTATTTCGAACTGCTTCCCATTTTGTTCATTTTTGTTTCTAAACAGTTCCAAACTGTCCTTTCTTACACCTTTGAAGGAGGTATAAAATTTACACATAAATATAACCTAGAAATTGTAATGGAGTTAGTTGCTGATGTGCAGCAAAGTTGTAAACAACGAATCAAATGATAATACTACTCAAAATTGTGTTTTCAACAATTATAGCAAATACAACTCATTTCCGCCTGTTATTCATTGTATATTAAATAATCCAACCTAAAAATCTTTTCATTTGCGGACCTAGCACAGAATAGTTCAGAACTGTTTTATGACAACATAGCTGTCCAATTACCACAATTCTGATGAACAAACCTATTATGTATACAGGAACTCGATCGCCACATAGTTAACTGCTGTGTAGTGTCTTGAAAATAGCTTGGTAGCTTACATTTACCTACAGCCGAGATAAAACTACTTGAATGTATTGTACTTTTATATTTCAATTATCTTCTCAAGTATTTGATATTTTATTGATAGAAAATTCATTATTTACCTGAATTGTTTTCTAGAATGCTTGACAATTACTTTTTCCTGTTAGTTTTAGTACACCTAAGTACTCCATCACATCATGAAATCACCCATAGTGGATTAATAGGTTTTTAGATTGCTGCTTTGTGTTGTTTTATAGATTAATCACATTCATTATTTGTTTAACTAAACAAAAAAAAAGATTTGCTGCTGCAGCTGGATTCATAGCTGAATGCTTATTGAATATTGAAACTAAATAAACAACTTCTAGTTGCTTGCTATTAGATAACAAACTTTTTTTTTTGTTAATAAGTAATAACAATTTGTGTATTGCATTTAAAAGTCATCCTGAGAATTATTTTTTAAAATTTGTAAACAATTGTCTTTATTTAATTGCTACATTACATTAACAAATCTGTATTTTTTTTTTAACTAATTAACTGTTATATAACAAGTACATTTAGTTAACTTTTTCTAAAGTAATCATATATAAATTTAAGTGCAACACCGTTACTCCAACCAAATCCTGTTTGAACTATGTATTCTCCGCCACCTCCACGTTGCCCTGGGTTTAAGGCATCATACTTTTCATACATATCTCCAGTTTGAATGTAGCCCAGGATGTTACCATTTACCCATTTTTTAGCAAGACTTTTAGCTATTTCTTTTGCCTCAGGATTGCCTGAATTTGCCAAACCTTCAACAACAATATCTTGAAGTGGTGGCCATGCATCTGGAAAATCCCATTGCTCTCCTGTTTGTTCTAAAGAAGTGGGAATACCTCCAACATAATTGAATATGCCTTTACTTTCCAAAAATTTAGTAACACGCTTTCCTAATCCAAAACCATTTTTTTGATTATAACAATGCATCCACAACGGTGCTACAGAACTAGGATAGAAGTATTTTCTAGATTTCAATAACTTTGAATCAAAATCATACCATATACCGTCTTCTTCATCCCATAAAATAGATTTGATCATCTTACGCCATTGTAAACTTTTATCCAACCAAAATACAGCTTTTCCTAAATCGTCAATTGTTAAATACATTTGTGCAATTTGCTTGAATGCCCCACATAAAATGGCATTGAGATCAACTGGAATGATACGTCTTGTGTTAATATTAGATAAATTGCCCCTATTGTTTCCTGTCGCATCAACAAACCATCGTGAGGAAAAATCCCAGCCTGTTTCAGCTCCACTTTTGATATCCATATATACTTGTTCTTGTTTATCAGGATCTTCGAATTGTGAAGCCACATTGTAATCTTCTACATATGATTCAGGTCTGGGTCCAGAACTTTCTGCAGAATAATGTGCAGCAGTGAAATTATTGTTAAGCGTTTGTATATTTATAGTTCGGTTTTGTAACCAAAACTGAAGTTCCTTATCTAAATACTGAATATTCTGCTTTATCCATTCAATATCATTTGTGTTTTTATAGTACGAATATGCCATTGCTGTTAAAAGAGGTGGTTGAGAACGATTTAGGTAATATATTCGGCCTCCATTTGGTACAAAGCCATATCTTTGTACTAAAGAAATGAAATTATCAATCATACCTCGAGCTGTTTGTGACATTTCACTTAATAAAAGTCCTTTTATCACCCAATATGAATCCCAGTAATAGTATTCTCGAAATCTTCCTCCGGGAACAATGAAACCATAAGGAACAGGAATAAAACTGTAATGATCCAAATTAATACTAACTTCGTTTTTTACTTTTCTTGCCAGTTTTGGCCAAAAGCTTATTAATTCCTTGGCATATTTCTGCACTGTAGTATTATCAATTTGTTTTAAGAATTCAGGATCGGATTTAAAATCGGTAGGTATCCAATCTTCTAATTCATCACCATCTTTAAAATTGTCTTTAACAAACATGTTAATCTCTGTTTTATTTGGTTTGTTGTTAGTATTTTTCATAAAATCTTTAAAATTGGTTAACGTTTGTTTTGGATTATAAATCAATTTTTTATCAACAAATGTTTTGCTATCATCAAAGAGATGTGCAAGTTGTATAGTATGAAGTAATTCACCATGGCAGTAAATATTGTTTTCACAAGGAGGTGGTGGTTTAACATCGTTATTATCTTTTAACACAAATCCATAACTAACAATGAGATTATTGTAAAACATAAATGGAGTTAGAAGTGTCAATAAATGCATTTTTATAAATACAAAAACAGTTTGATTTAATTAAGAAATTTCAAACTATATTTGTTAGTATACCACTGTAGATAATATAATATGAATATTATATAATTTGATTTTGCACATTAAACCACAACAAATCTACACAGTACAATAAGTAACTCTGATTGTATAGTTATTACTGAAATGATTATATTTATAGAGTATAAAATTATTAGAATTAATTCAACTGACTATCACAAGGTTAAATATTTAAACAACACATGCATACACGTGCGGATTTACATGAAAAATCCCAAAATGCAGCTTTTTTGTTGTTACAAAACATCCTTAATTGAATTTGCACATTAAATTTGAATGAAAAAAGTTGTACTATATCATAAAAAAGACTTATTTATCAACTTTTTCTGAATTCAAGGTTATCAACTCTTCTTTTAATTATGTAATTTGACTACCAAAATAAATAAATATTTGCATATTTCCGTAATAATTTTGATTGATTGGCATACATGACATACCTACTCTGTATTTTTCTATAATTAAGATTTCATTTCTAGTATAATTTTAATAAATAGTAAATGATAATTACAAAAGATTTATAACAGAGGAATATTGCATAATAACGGACACTGAACAAAATTAAAAAATGGTGCAAATAAGAAAAACTTGAGGGGAATACCAATCAGCTGGCAATAGATCCTGGTTAACAATGTTTCTTATAAACTAAAGCCAATCACATATGACTATGAGTAAACAATACCTTCTACCTACATAGGGATAGGCACATTATAGATAAGTGGTATTGTTTGCTCACAGTCACAGTCAATGTTCTAGATCAAGGATAAGCAAACTGCCTCATATAATGACAAATCTACCAGCAAAAACTAACTTTCAAGCAATTTAGTTCTCACATTTGAGCTATAAAAATGCAAATGTGCATTGTTAATATGAGTCAGTTCAGCCAATTTGGTCCCAAGTGTCCACCCTGCACTAGATGATGGTAAAATACGTTGTTTAGTTATGTGTGCTGGCATATCAGGTTGCTTTATTTATATCCAGTTATTTCTTTATTGTGGGCAAAAACAATATTGTTGCCAGAGCTGGGTAAGTACATCACAAATGTACTTGAAAAACCATAAATAAATCCTTTTTTTGTACTTGTACTTGTATTTGTACTTAAGTACATTCTATCGGTAATGTACTTTGTAGTTGTACTTATAAATCCAAAGTTTGATTAGTACTTGTACTTGGTACTTAAATACATCTGATGCAATATATTCAAGTACAAGTACAGGTACTTTTCCAAGTACAAGTACTTTTCCAAATACAGGTACTTTCTCAATCTATATAAGTACTACCTTTTGCATAAAATGTAAATTTTTCTATTACACTCTTCTCAGATCTATCACAAGTTGCATTTATTCTATTCTTTTATTCTGTGTTTGATACAGCTTTTGGTGTTTGTGAAGACTGCAATCTGATGGTGCTACTACTAGAGATTGTCGATGTTTTATCCTTAGGTTTAGGAAAATTCCTTATGTAAGTATATGCTGATGAGCCTAGTTCCGTTTCTTTTGTTTTTTAAATTGAATTTTACATTGGGAAAACTTTTTATATTTTATTTCTTATTATGAAGATAAAACCAAAGTTAATATAAACTAAATAAAAATTTATATTGTGGCTAGGATAAAGACATTCATCATATGTTTTTTATTATAATTTTTATACTGCTTATGTAACAAAGAGAAAATAAATTTAAAAAAGTACTAAGTTAGGTAATAAGTACATTTTATCTGTATTTAAGTACTTGTGTATTTAAATACTTTTCTTTTTTAAAGTATTTAGTACTTGTACTTAAGTACTTACACAAAAATGTACTTTGTACTTCAGTACATTTGTGATGTACTTACCCAGCTCTGATTGTTGCATTTGAAAATGGGAAAAAATAGTATGTTATGTTTATGTTTTGTTTTGTTATTTTTATTTATTTATTAATCTGAATAGTTATTTGTTTATTTTGTATCGAGTTGGGATTTTTAACTTTTTTCTTTTCTAATGATGTGACAGTGAGGTAATACTGGTCGACCTCCGCACACTATTAAATACCTATTTAAAAATCTAAGTCATTAATTCTAATTACTTAAAAAATTTTAAGATCCAAGACCTCTTTTATCATTAATAAAAGTGTCCATTACAAAAAAATCTGGTATTAACACCAAAACTGTAAGAATTTAATCAGCTATAGTTTTGCAGTTGTGACCTTTAATTTAGGATATAAATAATGTTAGTCAAATTTAGGCATGAAACTCACAAACAACTCCCACCAAATCCTTACAATATTCCACATAGCAAATGACAAATGACCCGTAGCACCACCACAATTAACAAATTAACACCACTAGGAAATTAGTGGGACTCAAAAACCTAAATCTGCCGAACATCAAACATTTTATTACCATTGTATCACCATATCCTCAATAGAAAAGCTTACATGGCTGGAAATCAATTGTGGATTACAAGAGGAATAGAAATACCAAATAGGAAAAAAAAGAAGTCTGAAATCTGTAAACGATTGTTCATTTAACCCCATGTAAGTCACTTAAATTATTATATTTAAAATGGGTCGGAATTAAAAAGAACTTCAAAATTTTGCTGCAGCAGTTTCAAATTACAATAAACTGGTGTAGAAATGCAATGATAAATACAAAAAGACAATATAAGTAATCAAAGACATGCAGTGCCCTAAGTCCTTAATAATATAGAAAGTAACAGTTCATAAAGTAATTGAAGCCCAAACAAAACTAAATAAAACAAATCCCCAAAAGAAAAGTTGTGATCACAACAATTTTCACTATCAAGGAATATAGCAATTATCTTAAGTCAGGATAAGTTCAAGGAAAAACAGATTCTTATTGACAGTAGGGCTATACAGTGGTACAAAAATCAAGTAAGCATTTTGTTTTAAAAGATTCATGCCTATGCTCTTCATAAAAAAACAAAAAACCTTTGAAAAACGTTTTTTATTTTGTATACTACAGTCTTGAATTATCTGGAACTTATTCCTCTATCAATTTTTTTAACCTTATTCATTACAGAGATATTTGGCTTTAAGGAAATTTGGGTATTGTCCTTTTCGATGTGAAGCCATGCATTTTGAAAAACCAAAAACACCAATAAATTAATCTTGAAAATAGGCAATTGTTTTGTAGTTTATAACCTGCTTCTATCTCTTAGGGTTTATGAGATTCCTTCAGTGTTCTGTCTTTATTAAAAACGGTGTATTATAAAGATAGATTTCAAATACATTAAGATCTTTTAAGAGAATGAATTATACAATGGGCATATTCTTTAAGGGTCTTTTTAGAAAAGTAAATTCACACTTAAATTGCATATTTTTTTTCAAAGTATGTAGCAGTCTTAGAATTAGTCGTTATCAAAATATTTGTATCCAACATCCTGGACACTTCTTGTATCAAATTGTTTACTAGTTAACTGAAAAATTCAATTTTGTTCTTTTACTATAAGCCCTAAGTAAGTATTGAAACAAAAAAAAAGCTTTAAGTACCTATACATAATAATACACTGGCAAGCAAAAAAACAGACCATACATAATATTGTGGCATTTAATAGCAAACTGCCAATGCCTGACCACATATGGCAATGGCTGTGATGGACTGTCTTCTTGGGAATTACTTTCCTAAGCCCAGACTTGAATACTAAGTATTGAACACATATGGGACAAGCTTGAAAGGCATTTTAGGAATCAATCACCATCTGCCAACACAGGATAAGAACTGTGAATGGCTCCTAGGAAAGAATGCGGGAGAATATCCCCACATGAATTCATTCAACACCTGATAATGGGAATGAATAGAAGGATGCTAGTTGTTAAAAATGCAAGAGGAGGTAATAATACTCCTTATTAGAAATCAGACTCATTTATTATATTGTTTCTTTCTTGTTTATCAGTTTTTTGTAATTTTTTTTATTACTTTTTTGGAAATTATGTCAAGTTATGATTATTTCTGCTTGTAATAAACAAATTAAATAAACAAGATTGATTTTACATAGTTTTAATTATGTATGGTACAATAGTTTTCAATTTAACTAAAAATATTGAGGTGGCCGGTTTTGTCAGTGTATAAAAACTTTTACTATATCCACCAAGTTTAACAATGGGAAGACCTGTCTTGAGATTCAAATCTTAAGATAAAATTGATATACGACAGGTAATTAAAAATGTTAATTATTTAGTGAAAGAATAAATCCCCCTGATTTCCAAGCTGTAAATTTTCAAGTTGAGTTTCATAATAAATTTAATATACAGAAGTTAATGTTAAGAGATGACTCATGTTTAAATTTTATTTAGCAATTTTAAAACAATTTATTGACAGAATACTGTTCTGCACCAAAAAAAACAAACAATTTTTGTCTGAAACATTTGTTTCAACTTCATTTTTCAAGAATATTAACAAATCACGTTTAAAGTAATGCCAGAAAATTGAAATCAAATCAAAAAATGTTTCAGACAAAAGTTATTTGTCTTTTTTGGCCAACAACAACATTCTGTAAAGGAAGATGTAAATTCCCATTTAAAAAAGAAAAGTTGGCCTTGAAAACATTCACCAGATCACTAATGATAATGCCATTTTGCAGTTCCGGATTTACTCTGGTGGAGGCCTCTAAGCAACAATTGGTGGTGGCCCCCATGTAAGGGCAGAATTTCCTAAAAAACTAGATTTAAAAAAGGATTATATTTATTAAGAATCAGTGCTTGTAAGAAAACTATCAATGAATATATTTCTTTTCTATCCCTGTTTATTGATCTTTATTCTTTATAATGTAAACATAAAATTTTTTGGTGGAGGCCCTTAGACATTGCCTTGATTGCCTACACGGTAAATCTGGCCGCTGCCATTTTGTATCCCCCTTGAAATCAAATGCCTTTTATTTAATGTTTCACATCTGCAGGCTTGAATCATCACATCATTTTACATGTTTATTGTGAACTACATAATATAAAATTCAGAACTTTGAAGATCTGTTGCTTTACAACCAGAAAGAGTATAGGGTTTACTCTTTCACTTCTAATCACCATTTTTAGTTATCGGTCGTATCATATCAATTTTACCCTAAAAGTTAAGTCTCAAGGCATGCCTTTCCATTGCAAGTGGTTTAGGTTGTGATGTACATGCATATAATTAAAGACCAATGCATCTGAGCACACACGCTAACAACACATTTTAATTGAGAGATTCATGTATTGTTAAAATAAACAAGTCATTATGATTTAAGGTGTATTTTCATTAGTCACAAAGAAAAGATCATCAACGCATTAGCAAAGACCAGCCTCCTGTTGAATATAGAGTGTACTTTCCTTGTATTTAAGTCATGATAATGCAAAAATCATCCAAAAAGAACTAAGTCACAAAAGGTTATTTTGTGCATAAATGAGAAAGCAAGTTGAAAACCTGTGTATTTCTTCATGTATTTGTCTAAAATGACCGAAAAGCATTACAATGCTAGGTTCATTTTGGACATTTCTGTAAATATGGTCGTAAAGTACATTGAAAATGCTACCATAGGATGATAATATGGTATAGATTATCAAAATTATAATGATAAAATTTAGTCATATCAAATGTTTTATTTAAAACTTTTTCTCATGTCTGCAATGGGGGCAAGCTGTAAATATTTTAGTAATGGGCTCTCATAAGTGTCAGATTAAAATCAATAATACGATTTTCTTGTCTAAAACCCTATCCTTACTGAACTACAAGTACCAACCATCTTCTAAAAAGCGAGTCCTAGTTTACTTCACTTTGATGTAAAGTAAGGACAGTGGTGTGCCTCCATGCCCTCCATGGAAGTAGTGCTTCCAATATTTTTAAAAATTCATTATTATTAGCATTTAGTTTTGTGTTTATCATTTCAGTTACTTGAACAAACCACTTGTAAGTGATAATAAAGGCTGTTGAACTTCAACTAGCACTCCACTCTTGACGTATACACTTTGAAAAGCTGGCTACAAAACCTACCCCTGGTTGCTTAACTCTAAATATCGCCGAAAATCATGCATATGAATGGCCACAAGAACTCGCACATTTATGATAGACATCTTCACTCTTCCAATTCACTTCAGCTACTTATCCTGGTTAATTATGTTATTAAAACTGCATTCATACATACATACATACATAATCAAAGACTTCTTATACCCGGAGGTGTCGAGGTGCTGGACATATCGAGCCACAGAGGAATATGTACATATACCAGAAACATATGAGATAATGGAGCCACCTGACAAGAACACTGTGCTCATTTCTAATTTTTATTTAGCCCGTCAGGGTCACCAGTCTGAGTTCTGACAGACTCAAACGTTACTTAACTCTAAATATCGCCAAAAATCATGCATATTTACTCTACCGTACTTTATATTCATAACATTTTATTTTTTTTATGTTTATTAAGAAATTAAAAATTCATAATGGATACACATCCATATCTACAAATTACTTCATTGCGATATTTTCAAATATGTGCTTAGGTTGCTGCACAAAGATTAAATTCCATG
>VTPC01003837.1:12365-22528 GCA_011009095.1 Ignelater luminosus
CAAAATTTCTACAATAGATCTTACATTGTTGTAAATGAATAAAATATTTGGAAGCATTGCAAGGAGCTTTTAATTATGGCCCCCCTCCTCCACAAATATGTAAATAGGGCCCTAATATAAACATATAAATAAAAATTGCATTATTTTATAAAATGTTTATTAATTTGTCATTTGTATCTTAAGGGAGTCCTTTTTCTTTGTCTTCCGCACCCCCCCCCCATTGCAAGGGTTGCAGGAGTTGTTACACCTTTGGTTTTTGTATTCTTCTGGTTGAATCGCTTTCTTTTGTTGGAATCCACCACACACCACTGATTGAGTTTTAACAAAAATATATAGAAACAACTTGATTGTCTTCAATAGATTTATTATTAAAATTATGAATGAACACATATCTTAGACTTATAGAATTAGAAATCATCTACTACACTTTATTTAATGTAATAATATACATGTTGGCAGTTCAAAGAAATTTTGTCTGAAACAATCAAATGTTTTGTTTTTGTTTCTAAATAATGGTGTAGCGTTTATGAAAATTCACCTGCATTAACCTGATCCTTCTTTAATTATCATAGATACAATTGTTCCAACAATGGACCTTTCCACTAAAATACAGAATTGGCTTCAATAGATAGTACAGCTTCCATAAAACCTTCCAGAATTTTTCTAAAATTTTTATTTCTCGTAATTTACCAGAAAAATACTAAATAATTGTTTCCCACCAGATGATGTCACTATAAAGAATCTCGACCCATATCACAGTTGACTGTGCCATTTGACACTATCTAAAATAGAGCCCATCCAGCACACGATTGCTTTGGTGAGTAAATAAAGGTACTATTGGGGACAATTGGCAATTGAAAGTAAACTATTAAATTTACATTTACACATTAAATCGACCGTTTACTTTCAATTGCTCCCAATAGTACATAACACATAAAAACCTTTGTTTACCCACTACTGCTGATTTGAAAACATCACGTAGACAAAGTTTGAGATTGCTATTTTCCGAGAATTTGTTACTTTTGATGTCATTGTTAATTAATCATAGTCGTCAGATATTTCAAAAATGTTTAGCATGATGTTCTAATAATACAAGCAAAAATTCTTTAAAATTGTATGTTAATACATGCCTTAGCCTTATATTTATGCTTTTTATGTTTTCTTATATTTTTAATAAGTAAATCAAGTGCTTGATATAACTGAGCATACTCCTTAAAAAGGAAGTAACCAAGAATTACAGTGTCATCGTCAAATAAAAATTTAAAATTAAATTTATTTTTACACTAAAGAAAACGCAAACAAAAAAATTATTTTGTGATTGATGCTCTTAAGTAATATAAAAACCCAAAAGGTTTGAAAAATTGAAAAGGTCCATTCTTTCTATGGCTATTTTGACAATCAGGTTAACCCAGTTTAATATTTGTAAATACGTTAACTTTATAACTTTTACCATTCAGTTTCCAATAGTACAATCATATTAATAAAATCTACTACACATTCCAAATTTTACAGTTGATACACAAATATTAAGTGTAAAAACTATGTAAATAGAATTATGCAGAGGAAAAAAGACAACTGTGAATTCAGCGATATAACTTTACTTCACATCTATAAAACCATAGTTTGCAACCAAAATCAAGCCTAATTCAATTGTCTCTTTCCTTTTGTAGATTCTATATATATATTATATATTCATTGCACTTATAAATTTGCGTATGAACTTTAGAGTCTGTAATATGCGGTATAAGAATAATACATGATCTACAACGTTAACACTTTGAAACTGTTTTATTAAACAAAATTAGCTTCCCTTCTATACATTTTAAGTCAAAGTAACTACTTTTTACTTTTAAGATAATATTACAGTAATAAAACTCTGAAGTTATAATTACCATAGCTATCAAAAAAATATGTTTTACTTCAAAAAATTTATTTAAAAAAATACACTATTTCAGTAACTAACATAATTCTTCAAATTAATACAAAATTAATTTTAAGAATCACAATGAAAAATCAATGAAAATAAAATTTATAAAAGAAATATTACAGTTAGGATTTCTTATCAAACTAACGAAAAACAAAAAAAACTTGGTATCCTATTGTATTAATCATACTACATCTTCTTTTTTGGATGATGTTTCATGGCATGCTTTGTTATATGTATTTTTTCCTTTGCTTTAAAACTGCAGTATTTGCAAGAAAAAGTTTCTTCTCTTTTATGTTTTCGCAAATGACTTTTGAATCCTTTTTGAAAGTCTGTACCAAATGGACAAAGTTTGCATTTAAATTGAGATTTATCACTGGTCATTAGAGAGTGTGAGTTTGTTATATGTTGTTTTAATAAAAACAAACTAACAGCTGTATAGGAACACTTGGAACAGTTGAGTTTCTTTTCTTTACCATGTGCTCTTCTAACATGTAAGTCCAAAGCTCTCTTCAATTTGGTTGTATAATCACATTTTAAACATTTAAGGGTTGTTTCACTTTTAATAATTTTTGATCCATTAGCAACATTTGAAGTTTTACAGTATCTTATATGTTTCTTGAAATAATTTTCAAATGATGTTTGATATTTACAGTTTGGGCAATTATATGATTTTTTAGTAAATATATTAGTTTTAACTGGTTTTTTATTATTTCGAATTTCAACATTTTTATTCAATTTATTACTTAACTTGTTTGATATCAGATTTCTCTTACTAGAGTTCACTTTTGTATTCACGTTCTTTAATTTGTAATTATCCAAGTGTCCTACAAAATTATTCCATAAGTACAAAATAGAATGGTAATTGCCATCTTGCCATCTAAAACCCTGCACCTTGGTAGCAATGTGGCAAGATGGCAATTGTTTAATAGCAAGGTTGCAATTGTTTTATGGTAAGATTGCAACTGTTTAATGCCAAGTTGGCAATAATAATTGTCATTTTTCTGATCCTGGCCAGAAGTCAAATCTAGGTATATTTTACAAAACAAGTATCAAGGACTTTTAGCCTATATTATTAAATTATCCTAATCAACACTTGACAGAAGAGAAATTTCTACAATTAGGTATTATATTTCACTTACCCTGTTCTTGTTTTTCTGGATTACTCAAGTCTAAAAACCAATTAACACAGTCACTACCATTTGATAGATGTTGAGATTCTGAACGAGTATCATCATCATCATCATCCTCAATAACTAAATCCTCATCTTTAATGAAAACAACTTCCATTCCTATTCCAACACCATGTACAACATCAAATTTTTCATCTTTCTCAATATTTTCTTTGATTTGTGAAAGGTCTGGCAAGTTTTCATTAATACGAATCTTCTCTTCAGTACGTAAACATCTTTGTTTAAAATCATAAGCAGTTTGGAGCAAATTTGCACAATAAATGCACATACATGCATTTGGAATTACGTCAAGGTCCTAATAAGAAATAACACATAAGAGCTTTATTACAACAAACAATGGTAAACAACAAACCAATTCAGGTACACACAAAGTTAGTTTTTGTTTTATTTCATTGGTTTCATCATCCAAACTAATACAGTTTGAATCTATTATTTCTTCTAAACAGGTTCTACATATTAACTGGGACATTTTCTATATTCTACATCAGTATACTACCTAAGAGTTTAGTGGTATCACGATATGATATGAGTCAGAGAAAGCAATTTACGAACATACGCATCACGCGTTGATTGAAAAAGGTTATCCTAAACAAGTAAACCGGGAACCAATCAAGAGAACAATTGAACTACAGTGGGTTATAAGAACTACTACCATAAGAGCAACAAAAAATCAAGTCCAAGATACCCTTGGAATTTTAAAAGATTGTCTTTTAGGCCCTTTTGTCACGATGCAAACTTTTGTACATTTTTTAATACAAAGATTTGCATACAAAGACTAGTTTTTTACAAGTTTTATTACATTGGCTGCAGAAGCGGATTTAGGTTTGATTGCGCCCTAGGTCCATTTTGTTATGGCACCCTTTTTGTTTTTTAAAGGTGTATATAAAATATATAATAATAAAAATATAAAAAAACAATTGCTGTGGCAAAATCCAAAGAGTTGAGAAAAATCTATTCAATTTTTTTATATTTTTATAATTCCCGAAATTTTCAATTGGTCAATTAATATTTCTTTTATTTTAATAATTAGATACTTAGCCATGTTAAGATATAATTCTCTGGTGGAAAAAATAATATTTTTGAAACATCTCTAACATTTTTTCGTAATCACCTCTCAAATTTTGCGGCCTCTCAAATCTTGCCGCCCTAGATCCGGGCCTTGCGAGCCTAAACCTAAATCCATCACTGATTGGCCGTTTGCAACAGTAGCTAAAGGCTGATTGACATTATCCTTTTTTCTACCTATTTTTTAGGATCAAACTTGAATCTATTTTTATCCTAGAATACAACCTAGTTTTGAACCAAGTGTTGGCCATTTAACATGAACTTTACCGAGGTTAATTTTCTCAAGTTCATTGAACAATGCTACCACACCAACCTACAAAGTTTTGGACATTTTGCATTTTGTTTTCCTTAACCTCAATTTATATCACAATTTTTATAAAAAGTTTATGTTTACAACCAATTGCTATTCGTTTGTATATGTATTACAATGTTGAATAAAAAAGCTAAAAAGATATTTCATCATCGTCGACAGTTGGTAATGTTGAAACGTTGTTTAGTGCGCAAGTCTAGGATAGAATTTAGCATCAAAATAGGCCCGGATCTAGTTTTCAATCTACTTTTTAGCAGTTTTTAGGATGAAAAAAGGATGGCATTTCACATTATAAGGAACCGTTCTAGACGTCTAGGTTCTAATTTATAGCGGAAAAAAGGTTGAAAATGGATAATGTTAATCAGCCTTAAATTTTTTACAAATTCTTACGCATGAGCATGCGCACTATTATTGTTATAAGTAATATTTTGTGTACTAAAGTTGGCTCAAGGTGTGGGTTGGCTACCTCAAATATCATAGCCCATTTGTTTTTATTTAGGAAAATCTTGAGGTTAAGTAGGACTCGACTAATCTATAAAACAAGTGTGTGTATTTGAACACACAATAATTCACGAAATCACGTGCAACTGACGTAGAAATCTTCAAGACCCTGCGATGGTGCGAGGTTAGCTGCACAGACTAGCTGGTTATGAATTGTGAAAAAGTCTAATTTTTCCACAAAGCCTAACTATCTGGCGTTTATAAAGTGTCGAAATACAAGTATTTTGGTGGCAATACGGATTTACGGCAATCTGGGGAATGAAATTTTGCAAATGAATAAGCACCGCACTTTTCATAAAACGCGCTTAAAAGAGTAGGCGTGGTAAACTCCCAGAGCTGCAAATGTAAATGTGCAGAGACAAAAAATGGGAACATCAGCGTGGAACATCGGTGGAATAGGGAATGAAATATCTGACATTTATTTAATCTGTGGTTCAATGTGAGGGGGGGGTATAAAAATGTTAAAGTACAACATTGCAAATCTTTCTCACTTTAGAAATTATGAAAATATAAATTTTAAAAAGGAAAGTTTTGTAATTTTGTATGTTACCTTTCCAATTCACTAAAAACAATGAATATTTACCAACTTCGAGTATTCCAAAAGATATAGTGCGTTTATGACTTTGACTACTTAAGTATTTCACAGCGGGTCCCTCATAAAAATCAACAAATACAAGTAGTGGCACGTGTCAGAGATGATTAGATAAACCAAGGACCGTACTGAAATAATTTATTTTTCTAACATTTTAGTTCAAAAGTATTTACGAAAATAAAACTTATATCAATACGACCCTGTGTCAATGCTAGAAAATGTCTTCACAGGTAAGCGGATTTATGACACCCTGCTGTGACGAACTTGTAAGATTTACTGTAAGCTAAGTAGCAATTAAGTCATAAACGCACTATATCTTTTGGAATACTATACCAAAGTATCCTATTCTATTAACTATTAAAGTTACATTTAAATCAGTCAATGTTAACAACACAAATGTTTAAATTGTACGGTATGTGAAATCCATTATCCGTTCTTTTTTATTAGCAAATACGTCAATCACTCTCTTATTAAAATTTTCCATGTTATTAAGAAAAGCTTTTTCATCTGATAGCATTCTCAATGCACTGAGCCTTTCTTCCTTCATGGAATTTCTTAGAAAAGTCTTGATCCTTTTCAGCATAGAGAAACAACGCTCGGCTTCGGATGTAGACATGGGCGTTGTCACTATAATACTTCCAAAAGATTTAAGATGGCAATATACCCTCCCAATACCTATACTAAAATGCAGTTAAAGAGAAAACGCATAACTAATTAATGAAATGAAATTAAACAATGCCTTTTTAAACATAATAAAATAAGTTGATGTACTATGTTTCCCTTGTTGTATATTATTAATATTGGGTATACTATCTTAATTACTAACTGATAAACTATTAGATAATTAATATGAATTATTGTTAGAAGTAAATGTTATGGGTGAAAAGTAATACAAGACAAACATCCTACTTATCTTAAAAATCTATTTCCAGTTTAGTGCAGGGTGCTAATTATTATCGTAATCATGATATACGTTTTTTTGTGATGATTGCATTTTTAATTACAACTGAAATTTTTGAAACCCAATAGGCAACCCTTCCTACATCTTTTTCTATCCTTATCTTAAACATCTTCTTTCCTGCGTATTATATATTTTGTCGGTTGTATCAAAGCTTTCGTCACGGGTGATATTTTTATGCTTCTTGTACCCAACAACTATTATTTTACATTAAAACTACTTGAATATGCTATGGCGATTGAACACAGGATAGTTGAATTTTTCCTGTTTTTTTATTCATAGTGGTTCATAAGTAATTTTGTTTAGTAATGAGGTACAATACGTAATAATGTACTGTAAATATTGAGGTATTTTATATTGTTTGATTATTATCGCATCCCTTCAGTTTAAGCTGCCCTTTCTATGAAGTGTATACCTATGCGTCTTCCCTATTTGAAAGTAAATACAGTAAAACCCGCTTATTGAAATAACGTTTGGACAAAGCAGAATTATTCCAATAACCGGTATATTCCATTAACCGACTTTAGGATTGTCAGAATTCTACAAGATAAAATGAGGTTATTGCACATCGCTTGAGATTTATACTATATAACTTTCAGCGTTATTTATCACAGCTTTATGTAAAATAAAAGTAAGGATACTGTATTAATTATTTATTGAAGCAATTATTAAATCTAATTTAATTACGATGTCCATGAATTAGATTAAAATTATGTTTTTACAAAAAAGGGAAAATTTTTATTTATGATACCTACATAGAATCAAATTTAAATAAGAGGAAGTAATAAGAAAGCACCGACAAAATCTTGAAATGCTAAACAACATACTCTAAAAAAGATTAAAAGCCAGAGAAAAGGCTTAAATACGAGTTTAAGTAAATTTAACAATGGTACAAGAAAAAAAAACATCTACTCTCAGATGTACAGGCCAGCGTTTGTAGAATGGCATTTGGCTTGACGATGCGCACTGGACAGCGTAAGCGTAGTAGTGGGGAGCTCATTTGCTTTGGCTCCTTCGTGGTGTTTACATCGGTACAGTCACAGTAAAAAGCATTTTTGCCAAGTTTGTTTTGATTTTGTTTAATTCATAGACTAGGTGTTGTTGAATTTGTTTTATAGCATTGTTAATTTAGTTTGTTTAATTTAGTGTTGTTTAGTTAGTTTAGTGTTTTTATTTAAGATTGTTTTAATTAGTGCTTAGTGTATTGTTTAAGTTTAAATATGGTTTTGGACAGTAAAAGCCGGAAAATTATAAACTCTATACTACAGTTTATGAAGAGGGAAGCCGATGCAGGTGCACCCATGATACCACTCTCAAAGGTAAGTAAAACAAGTACTTTTCAGTTAAATATTTATTATATCAAACATGAGTTTTATTGTAGTAATCAATGTATCTTACGCTCCAATAATATCGCTGAAATAATGCTAACACAACCATAATTGTTTTGCATATTTAACAACATAACTCATACGTTTTTATGTACTTACAAGATAGTAATGATTGCTTCTTTTGTAGCTTATAGCAATTCCCCATTCAACTAGATATTACGTTCTTTCTACAGGTACAGCAACGAGTTTCTGCTGCTACTGGCATAAGTTTGCGGACCATAAATCATATTGCTAAGGAGGGTAGAGAAATCGAAAAGAGCGAAAAACCATCATTTTCTACACCTAACAAAATTAGAAAGAACAGAAAATCAAAGGTAGCTCTGGATGATTTTGACAAGGGTGTGCTGCGTCGAATGATTATTAATTTTCATGCTACCGAAGGTGTAATACCAATGCTTACAAGGGTACATAAAAGGTTTTGTGAAGATAATGACTATAAAGGGTGTAAAGACAAATTAAGGAAAGAAATACGACAGATAGGGTTCAAGTGGAAAAAGTTTGAGAACAACAGAAAACTTCTAATGGAAAATCATGAAGTAAGGCATCTTAGAATTAATTTTTTAAGAAAGATGAAGAAATACCGAGAAGAACGACTACCTATCATTTATATGAATGAAACTTATATACATTCTTCCCATACTCAAGAGAAAGCATGGAGCGACACATCTAATGAAGACATAAAAAAAACCAATTTCTAAGGGATCTCGACTAATTATTCTTAATGCTGGAGGTAAAGATGGATTATTTATACCGGAATGTTATGTTAGATGGAAATCGAATTGCAGCACAGGGGATTATCATAATGAGATGAACTATGATAATTATGAAAAATGGATTAAGGAAAAGCCAAATTTACCACCAAACAGCGTGTTAGTTATTGATAATGCCCCTTATCATAACGAACAAGTTGATAAGTGTCCGATTTCATCCTCCACAAAGGATGTCATGAAAAAGTGGCTAAAAGAGCGGCAGATCTCGTTTGATGAAAACATGTTGAAACCGGAACTGTACAACATCATCAAACTGTATAAACCAAGATATAAACAATTTAAAATTGACAAGCTACTAAATGATGCAGGTCATGATGTACTAAGATTGCCGCCCTACCATCCAAATCTAAATCCCATTGAGTTAGTGTGGGTGGCAATGAAGTCATATGTGGCTTCCAGAAATGTAAAATTTAGTATGAACGAAGTGACAAAATTATGTGACGAGTTTTTCGAGCAGTTTACAGTAGAAAACTGGAAGTCAAAATGTGAGCACTCAAAGCGAATCGAAAAAGAGTTTATGGCAAAGGAACCTATGGTTGATATAGGGGTGGACAAATTAATAATTAATTTAACTGAGAATAGTGATGATAGTGACTTGGATACATCTGATGAAAGTGACGAAATGGAAGTAAAAGACGATAATCTTTCGGGGGTAGAAGAATTGCCAGATGACATTCATCAAAAGGTTTCATCTCCACAACCTGGAACTTCTAGCAAAAAAGTGTACACAGTCTTATAATTAGTATTGGGTAAGATCTAGATTCAAGTAATTATATTTAACTTTCGAAAAATTTTCTTTTTAATACTCAGTTTCCGATCTATCCCACAATGGACGTTAATGCAAAATAAAAACTTTATTCTGCTGTTTTGCATCAGAATTATCAAACGAAAACAAAAACAAATTTTATAAACGTAATGATTTTTATTAGGTATTATGCTACTAAAATATATTTAAGAAACCCGTAGCCACTTCGCAGTTTCTAAATGTTCTAGGTTTATAAGAAAAGACAACAATGAAAAAATTCAGGAATTTCTGCATTTTCAGATAGTTAATTAGGAGCCTTGTGGTCTCTCAAATTGCTTCTAATATGTTAATGTCCTTAGTGCAGCATGTTTCTCTAACTGTCAGGTACAGAAGCTTTCGGCATCTTTTAAAGGTAATTTAACAAATTTAAAATTTCCAGTATTTAAATTCTCTCGACCTTTCTCACAAAATACAACAATAAGTAAAAGAATTCATTCAGACACAATACCCTCTTAAATCATAAATTTTGTCATCAACCATTAAAGGATTAGCAAAACTGTTTATTTTGACAATGGTTTTTTACAACTAGAACTCTTTCATTTATTCATCTTAATAAATGTATTTTATGAAATGTCCACAAAACCTGTGTTAGCAACTAAAAGAACACAAGAGCATTAACAGTTTCTACGTATTTCAAAAGCGCATTTAAGTAAAAAG
>VTPC01003838.1:15811-108003 GCA_011009095.1 Ignelater luminosus
CTGAAAATTGAAATACCTAAAAAGAAAAAATTAGATTCTTTATGATAAACCATGCACCTTCTAAATACACATATTGATTAGATGCAACAACAAAACTTTTACATAATTCAGGCATAAAAGTATTACAATTATGTATAACAATCTTAAGAGGTTAATTGTCTCCGATTCATTCACCTTCCTTCAAGCTATTTTTAGGTATATCATAAGAATGGGGAATCAGATGCTAGAACTTAATAGAATTTATTATTTATTATAAAATACAATTACAGTAATAGTAGATTGCATTTAGTAAATATCACACTTAAATAGCATAATACACAATTATTTTTCCAGTTAAACATCCCTTATACGTATATAGTAGGTATTCATACAGTTGAAAGTTTTATAAATTATATAGTATCCAATAGTATCCACTCAACAAATTATCCGGAGTGGCTTGGTGCATTACTTCAAATCCACTTTGAAGTTTGGTATGTGGGCATTTTTTGACAATGTTATTCGTTGATGGGATTTTGGGGATATATAGGATAATAACATGTTGAGATGCTTGTTTATCTAAAAGCATTTTAACTAATTAGTACAGATGGAAAGCACTAAAGTGATTCTAATGTTACCTACCATTAAAAATAACCAATTCTGTTGTAAAATCTAACTTGTCGATACTTACAGTGAAAATTAGAAATCATCACTTTTGCCTCACCAGAAGTTTTTATTCTTGTTGTGCTTATTTCTATAGCTTTAGAATTTAATTTAGAATTTCATAAGAAACTTGATTTTCGATAATTAATTAATTAAACATGATTAGAAGAATCCATGTATGAACATACCCTCTAAAACTAAACCAAAAGCGCTGCCAGCCCTTGTTTTTACATTTCGGCAAATTTTTATCAAAGAAATCAGGAAATTCGGTTATAAAATCAGGAGACTTTAAAATCTAAAACAAGAGAAAATCAAGAATTGATATGAAATGGTTAAAAACTTATTAAAAAAAAATTGAAATAACAAAGAGCCCTGCATGGGTCGAAATTCTCATGCCCGTCCCGACTGGGAATAAGCATGACGCGGCCCGACAAAAACCTGGTAACTTCTTGATCGGCCCCAGAGGCCCAAAAATTCAGAACATCCGACAGGCCCAAACGGTTCAAAAGACACGAGCGGCACGACAGACCCGAGAGGTCTGACATGCCCGAAAGGGTCTGACATGTCCAAGAGATCCAAACTGCCCGATAGACCCGAAGGGCCGAAAAGTACAAAAAGCCTAACAGGATCGAGTGACCCGACAGGTCCGAGAGGCCCGATAGGCCCCAACAGACCAGACGTAGGCCTAAAAAACCCGATGAATTTTTAAACTGAGGCCCGGCCCGACGCAACTAGGAAACCCAGTTCGTGCAGGCCTCTAACTTACGGTTCATAATGTCATTAAATGTTTTAATATTCTGAGGCAAACGCTAAAAAATCTGCAAAAGAAATCAGGAAATGTACTCTAAACACTAAATAACCAACAGATTATTATTAGTTCGGAATTACAAATTTCGTCGTGCCACTTGAGACGCAGAAGAATTTTGAAATCTCCGGTGACTTACAGTAGAGCCCTGCACAGGGCGAAATTTTCAGGCCCTGCCCACGAAAAACCCGATTACTTCTTAACTTGCCCGACAGACCTGACAAAGAAATCCGAAGGGCCGAGAAGTCCAAAAAGCCCCTACAGACACGAAAGACCTGCACGACCTGACGGCCTGGGAGGTCCGACACACCCGAGAAGTTTCAAAAGGCCCAAGGGTTCGAGTTCCGTACTCCTGGATATTGAGGACAGATTCGAGTGGGGCATCGATCGATTGAGCTTAACGAGAGAATCAAAACGCCGCCGAGTATAGGTGGCGAAAGTGAACGGTTCAAAAGTTATGGCCGATTTTGTGAAACGCCGGTTCCACCCATAGACTTGTATTGAAAATGCATTACGGGACCGGTGCTTTTGAACTTCCACGAGTTTGAAGTTGTGAGTGTATGGGGAGGGATACCTAATCCTACCTAACCCAACCCAACCCAACCTAACTTAACATAATGTAATCTCACCTAACCTAGCTTAACCTTACTTTTGAACTGTTTCTTTTCACCATCTACACGCGGTGTGATCCTCTCGGCAAGCCCGATCGAATGATACCTCACTCAAAGCTCTTCTCGATATGGAGATCCGAATGGTACGACAGATCGGAGAAGCCCAAAGAACCGAAAAATACAAGAAGCCCAACAGGTCCAAACGGTCTAAAAGGCTCAAACCGCCCGATAGACCCTAATGGCCCGACAGGCTCAAGAGATCCAAAAGGCCCGAGAGACCCGAAGTGCCGAGAAGTCTAAAAGGGCCAACAGACTAACGACCCGAGAGGTCCAAACTGTCCGACAGGACCGAGAGAAGCCCGAAGGGCCGAGAAGTCTATGAAGTCTTACAGGTGCGTCAGACCCGTTTGACCTGATAAGCCCGAGAGATCTAAACGGCCTCATAGACCCAAAAAGCCCAAAAGGTCCGAACGGCCTGAGAGATTCTAATGGCCCGACAGGCCTAAGAGATTCAAACGGCCCGATAAACCCGAAGGAACGAGAAGTCCAAATGGCCCAACAGACTGACGGCCCAAGAGGGTCGAACTGTCCGACAGGACCAAGAGAAGCCCGAAGGGCCGAGAAGTTTATGAAACCCGATGTTTTCGACAGACCTGTATGACCTACAGGCCCGAGAGGTCCGACAGACGGTCTCGTATAATGTGAATTTTTGTGAGCTCACTGAGGCGTATTGTAATAATTAAAAAGGACGTCTCTTTATTAGTCCACAGTACTATTTGCCTATGAAGGTTTTTGTCGAGGTCGATCTGTCGCAGTAGTCAATTGCAGTAGTTAATGCGACTTCGATAATCATTAGGTGGAATTACTAGGAATATTAAATCGGCGAGGAACTCTTCTCATACTACTTCGAGGTTCTTCTGGAACACTTCGTAAAATTTGTTCTTCTTGTTCAGGGTTAAGACGAGTTTGCGGAGCACCAGCATTAATTCGGTTTGGTATCATTTGACCTGTTTCTCTCGACCGCCAATCCAATCTTTAAAATATTTTTGTTGAAAACATCAATTTTCAGTTCAATAAGATACAAAATTTTAGAATTTGCTGTTGTTTTACTATCTTTACTTACTATCTTACTATTATCTATTGATAATATCCTTTCATACTATTGCAATTGCGAGGTGTAACCAATGCTAGTTTTTTATTTTACGGAGTATATCTTATTCAAAATTTCCAACTTTGGCTCTTGAGGAAAGAGACATCAACGAACATTCTTGTATAGGGCTTTTCTTCTCAGTTTTAGTTGGGGAGGGGAATCTTTCTACGTGAAGTTGTTCCGGCAATTGTTGAACATCATATACATATAACGAAACTAATGAAAATGCAAGCATGATAATGAAATTTTAAAAAAATTTAAATTTCATAGTCGTATTCAGCGTTAAAAACCAAACCGGTATCATATATCATGTTGAAAAACCGCCATTTTTGATCTCGATGATTTCGAAAAGTATTCGAGATATCGAAATAACGACTATGTATCTGTAATCAGGAGAAAATTCTAAGTTGATTTCATATATAACATGGCCTATAAAGATAAGGAGCATGGCGACGGACGAACGGATGGATAGACAGAAAATTCACGAATTCAGATACGAAATTTTTTAAATTTCGATGAAAATCAATCAAATTTCTAGTCTCTGAGTATTTATAAAAAATCGGTAGTATACATCAGGAAATTGTACTAAAAAGTCTGGAGATCTCCCGACATATCGGGAGAATTGGCAACACTGACCAAGCTGTCATATCAAGCAATTTCTTTGTGCATTTGTTGAATGTTAAAGCTAAAAGTGTGTTAATTTAGATTATTTCCAAAATTAGAAAGTTTACATCAACGAATAAACATTTTCTTTGTAATTTCCCATTATAAATTTTATTTCGATGCCACTGACAAATGTTAACCTCAACATGGCAACTGTCAAATAATACGTACGATTTACAAACATAAACAGCAAGGAATGAGAAGTGCCGGTTATACGTTAGAAAGCATTTGAACAGGTTATAACTCTACAAATTTCTTAAATGATGATTTATTGTCGGTTAAATATCATTAAGCAATTTAATATTGTATAGTTTTAGAATACAAAACATAAAATAAATAAGTTCTGACATGTTTTTAGTCGTGCAGGATTTTTAATAGAAATATATTTTTAAATTGTATTTTTGTTCTTTTTCAGGTAAATACCACCATGAAATATTTTTTGAGAGTAACACAGCTGCTGTGGTGAGTTCTGTTTTATTCATTTTTATAGTACCTAGTTGCTTTTTACTCTTCTACACATTAATATACGGGGTGTTTCTAAAGCACGTTACGATTTTTATTTAAAATGAGCGTATTAGTTGTTGTTTAGTTCGGTTATTTTTCTAAGTAAATTGTTTTGAGATCAGCTTACTTCAGTTATATTTTAGGAAAGAAAAATACAAATGATTTTATTCAATAATAACTACATGTAAAATGCAAAAATAAAAATAAACGAATTATCTACTTAACAAGAAAAGACAAAAAGAATCAAAGATGTTTCTTTTCTTGCAAATGTTTCTCAGATAAAACAACTAATTGTTAATTAATGAATAAAAAGCACTTTTAAGGTTTATAGGTTAACACTTTCGTTTCTTTGCCTGTAGTAATCAGCGTTAATTTGGCATGTCAAGTGCAAGACTGGTTACTGGCTCAGTGGGCAACTAATTTACTGTATCATATTCCCCCCATCTCACTTTAACAGAACCAGAATAAACTTGCAAGACGAGAAGAGACGATAAAAATATTTTAATGACTCGTTTAGGCGTTGACGAACTATTTTATCCTGCTTTTAGTATTTTTTTCTTCTTTTATATAATTGTATCATTTCCTCGTTGTTATAAAATGTTAATGAGCTTTAAAATACTATCCTGCTTTATACAATTATTTATTATAAAAGCCGCACAACCGTAATTTCACTTTCTCTTTGCTTACCAGAATACATTGAATTTCTCGGTAAATATTATTCAAATGTGCCTCGTTATTATTTACTTATAACAGTGAGTGAAACATAAAGAATGCATACCTAGTACGTAAGATAAATTCTTTATTTTATTCTTCTCTCGACATTCCCATCGAGCATAAAATTTAACTTAGAATGATAAAAAAGAAAATATTACAGAAACGAAAAGTTTCATTTCCTTTTCAAGAATTTCCAAATCAAATACAAATGGAATTTTCATAAAACTAAGAGCACAACCACATTTATCGACACAATCTTTTTCCCCAGACACGTTTTTATTAGTTTCCGCTTTCAATATCAACGTATAATAACATTCAAATATCGGTTTTTATTAAATTTTGTCGCTTCAAAATATACCATAACGTCAATAATGTTCTAAAATGAACCTTTCTGTTTCATTATGCCTTTTTTTTAATATCCCAATAAATATTATGTATACGGAAATTGATGTTGCTACGGTTATTAGATGTCACCGAGAGAAACCTTTTAACGTTAGCGCGAATAGAGAGCCTGTGTTCTCTTTTAAATATACAATAAACCAACTAGGAGCGAGGATTATAAAATGAAGGATATTTGAATTTCCCTTCGCTGTTCGGGAAGTGCCTTTAAAACATGTTGATATAACGCATAATTTACATGTTAAACAGTTTTCTTTAGGAAGATGAAAAAATGGCCAACTTAAGAGAAAACGATGTAGGGAAGAATAATTAAGAAGAAAAACAACCTGATTAATTATTCTTGTAATTTAAAATAACTTCAAATTCTTTAAAAACGTGTCAGGTGCAGGCACGTTATTTTGTTACTTCAAAAAAACTACTATTTCGTGGAATCAGATCTGATTGATCAACGCAATTTTCGAATTGGAAAAACTGGCGAATTTCTTAATCTGTCCTTAATTCTGAAAATCAACTCACTTTAAGTTTAAACGGAGATGTTATTTTGATGTTGAAATTCCGGAAATAAATTGAAACCGATTCGGTATAACATCCTAATCTTTTAACTTGAAATAAGGGATAATTACTCTTAGATTGGAACCAGTCAATTCCACTGTTGCTTTAATTAACAGTAAAACTTTCAAAAGCCGATTTGGAACTTTGGCGAGTTTTATTTAAAATTCTTCGTATCGGCATTCTTTGTAAGTTTCTGTAGCGCTTTCGAGTAGTTCTTATTAAAATGGTTAGCTCATCTACGTCAAGTTTATTATTTATTAGAAGTCTCTGGGCGACGTGTTGGTGTTCCACCTCTCAAGCGTTAATGAAATCTGTTCGCCTCTGGTTTTTTTTAAATACAATTTTACTTCAATCTTGGAACAAAAAGCAGACGCTATAGGCATTTCTAATGGTTAATGCCGTACAGTAACAGCTGCTAGTAATCTTGTGCATTTGAAGTTCTTTTCTAATTAAGGCCACTAAGGGTTTGTTTTTATTCGTTGAGGATTTCAATTTAATTACACTTTGTACCATCAGGGATCGGAATAACGCCCGCTGCGAAGAGTTCGTTTCTTTTCGATGGAGTAGAAGGCAAGGCCGTCAAGCCACTACCTCCATCCAAGACGCCATCTAAGTTTCGTTTTTTGAGAGGAAGTATCGACACTAAAATTCTTCTTTTTCATTCGCGAAAAGCAAAGATCGCACAGAGAATTCGTCTGTACCCACGATCCAATGGTGATAACGCAGTGAAATCGACTCAACACATGCCCTGCGATTCCCGAATGTACGTTGGTCGGCCGCTCGTTTAAACCTGGATCAGAGTTAGGGCCTCGCCAGACTTTGACACAAACCCCTTGTCTTGACGGGTCAGAAGGCTTTACGAGAATCTTACCTAGTTCGGGATGACCATATAATTGCTGACTCCTAGAACGAGGGAAACGTCTTATTCGATATCCTCGAGAAAGTCCACCGATCGCCCGACTATCTTTTGTTTGATGTTTAAACTCTTTGTAACATCAACTGAAACGTTTGCTTCGATCCTGACATCGCCCTCCCTATCATCTTCGAAAAGGAGAAATTTTGCTCCGGGGAACGATTTCATTACCAAAAGAGCGCTCTCTGCCATCACCCTCTTACCATCGTATTGAACTGCTGTCTCCGCTGTGTATACTTTTCTAGCGCTTGGAACAAGCAAAAGTCGTCATGATTTTACCAACTTAGACAAAATTTTCCGAATAGATTTCGAGAATTCTTAGATTCAGATCATTAGACTGGCAGAACCAGCACAGGCTGGCCTGAAGGGCTATTCTATAAGCCCTAAGTCGCTGAAATCTCTGTTCTCTTCGTCTGGCTAATTAGCAACTATCTGTCTAAGGTATACATGCCGTGAGCCGAAAGGATCCATCTCGTCAAAAATCTTGGTCTTCGAACTCAAACGTCTAGAGGCTCGGTTCCAAATGTGGAGAATCAGACCGAACTCTCAAAAAAAAACAACACCATGCAATTCCGTCACTGCAACTAACACTGTAACGGTCAGATTTAACCTTGGAATTATGGGTCTCATGCCTCCTCCGGATTTCCCATCAATCAAATAACTTGGCATCACTTTTACTCTCACTTTGGGTTGGTGTAACGAACTGAAGCACTGCCTGAACATTGTTCAGCATCCCAGCGGCATTCACGTTGTCATTCGGCCGGTAATTTGACGACGAGGCCGATTGCCGGTTGAGGATATAAAAAAGCCGGTAAACCGCAAAGCGCCATCTACTAATCAGTAATCATTGTTTTTTTTTGGAATTTCTGGACGAATTGTGGAATGCTTCAAGCGGCGGCAGACTTGCACGTCAACTTCGAAATTCAAGTTGGAAGAGTCCGTGGTATGGGAAGAGACTCTCCCCCCTCATGGGCGTCTGCGGAAAATTTTCAAATTCAGGGCCGTGGCTGCATTGCTGCCAGCGACTCAGTCTCTATAAATAGGCCGATATTGTCATCTGGTAAAAGTGGCAATTGTGGACCTCGGACCGGTTAGCGATTCACAAAGGGGCTATCTGTTTGAACCGCTTTCACTTTTCCAAGAAAGTGTTTGACTGGGAAGAGATTCTTCTTATAGATGCGGGTCTCTAAGTCATGAGGGGTTGATACGTGAGAATGGCGGTTGGATAAAAAAGCGAAACTCAAAATTCTACCTCTACGTCTGCATAGGGAACCCCAAAAGAAACTCAAGGGTTGAGTTGATATTTGACACACTCCTCTCGTATTACCGAGCGATATAGTTAACGGTAGGTCCAGAAATTGATTAATCTTCGGACCGACCGATCTCATTAAGGTTTTAGCGTGACTTTAGTAATAAAGGCAAATACTGCAAAAAAAACACAACAGAACATCAGTAACACAATTAGCTCCTTTCCATAACAACAACGATGAGCCGTCATCCACGTAGCGCCTGTGATTATCTCGCATGCCTCAACTGCCACCATAACACGGTACTGCCGTAGTGTCGCGTTCCGTTACGATTCAACTCAAAAGTATACATCACACTACCACCAAATATTTCATTTACTGTTATCGGTGAATAAGAGTCAAACTTTTACAACGGCCTCTAGTTTAGTGTTGCCAACCTGGGGGATTTATCCCTTAATTAAGTAATATTTTATTTACATGACGTGTGGTGGAAATAAAGGAATTTTCAAGTTTTATGCAATCATTGAGGGATTTTTTCAGTTTCTTACTACATTTTATTTAATAAAATCAGCACCTTTCCTTTCCGTTGATTTCAGTTCTAGTAGTAGTAGCGATGAAGGGGCGACAGGAGCGTTAGATGCCTGCAAGGGCTGCGTTTTCTAGTCGGGCCTTTATGCGGACTGGGTCAAAGCTCGCGTTCAGACCGTTAGGTCTTGTCAGGCTTGTCGAACTGTTGAAGCTCGTCGGACCTTTTTGACTTCTTGGCCCTTCGGGCTTCTCGGGTCTGCAGGCCGTCAGGCCTATCGAGCCTTTTGGACGTCTCTGTCTTTTGGGTCCTCTCGGGCCTGTCGGGTCATACGGGTCTGTTGGGCCTTTTGGATTTCGCGGCTTTTCGGGCTTTTCGAATCTATCTGTTCGTTCGAAGTTCCGGCATATTGGACCGTTCGGGTCTCTCGAGCAGATCAAGAAGTTCCGTTTGTCTGCAGTCGGGCCGGGTTTGGAAGTTTCGGCTTGCGCAGGGTTGTATGGGGTAAAGTTCAGCATATAAAAACTGTTTATATAAAAAAGAGTCATTTTCAAATTAAGAGAAGTTTAAGGAATATTTTGTATATTTTTAAGGGAAATTGGACCGTGGAAAGTTGGCAACACTCCTCCAGTTGCCAGAACTAAAAATAATTTGTTTGCTTGTTTGCAACTTAATATTGTTTTCGACGCCTTAGCTTCTTTAATAGCCAAGAACTGCAGATCTTAAAAACCAATCAAAATTCTTAACCTCAAATTATGAACATTGACAAGTGTCAATAGAACAATTTTTAGGTTATGCTTATCGGAAAAAACGCGGTTGTTGCGACCTCTCTTGGAAATCTAAAAAACTAGGAGGGTGGACACATTGTTGCCACATTAGTGAAGCACGTCATCAGAAATAGTCAGGATTATTGCAAATCTTCAGATTTGAACATTTATAACCAGCATCGTTAGTTATAGCTGTTGTTTGCCTCCTTTTCCACCATTATGATATATTTTGAAGAGATTTAGTGTCGCCTGTTGGTTGATGATTTTTGAGAAAATTTAAAAATATCGCCCAAGTACAAAGAAGCTATGCCAGCTATCTTATTCGCAATTACCTAGATTAATGTTAGTCCCTGCGTTTTACTCGCAATAAATCTGGAACCCTGAGGTATGTTCAGACTAGCGTGGCACAAAGAATAAGCTAATCTATGATATTTGATATTTTAATTTGTATTTAAACTCCCTGCAAACAATTCAAGTGCACGCATTGCGTAGCAAGTACGGTACTATAGATAAACTAAACGCATTCATTTGTTTTATTGTAATAGACAAAGGTATTTCAGTTGTTTCTTATTGCAATTTTCTCGAGGACATTCTTAATTACTATTACTATTGTGAAAACCATAAATTAAAACAAACTTTGTTCTTGTTATAGCTTTTTAACGTAAGGAATATTCTCAAGTTGGTCTCTTAAATTGAATGCTAAAAGATTCGGCAAACTTCTTTCCCTAATACCATTTACAGAAAAAGCAAGGTAAAATCTCATCAAAGATTACTTTAATCCTCATTCAATAACACATGTATCGAAACAATCCGGTTGATCTTTAAAGCCATTTCCGATAACTAAAACAGTCAATGCGCGTCACGCCGACAACATCCAGATATTTGTTTTATAACATCCACCGCTGATGCATTATGTAAAAGGCAGGTTTTCTTCACACTTATTTTTAAAGATTTTCTTCTAAAAATGCCGCCGATTCTAAACATGTCCTGTCGTGTGTCGGACACAACATAAATAATGCATCGGTTGGGTAACTCTCAAAGCCTAAAAATTGCGGTGGCAACAGTGACGTTCCCTCGTTTAGATAGAATAGATATATTATATCGATATCATTTCCAGTGTGTGGTTAAAAGTCCATCCCTTAATGGACGTCAGTCATTTATCGATGATATTTTTAAAGATGAAAAGAAAGTTTGTAGCTTTCTACTCGAGCTTTCGTTCTTGTTGATGATTTCAATTTATCTGAAATGTGAACATTAAATCGCAGCTCATCCATCAAGCGCTATCAGTAAATTAACAATTATTTTCCTTAAAAGTCGTTACACGAGCAATTATAGAGATTACAGAACACGAATATACACTTATTGTGAAATAACCCGTGAAATACGGAGAGCATTCTCGAAAATTATAACAAAGCTTTCGTTAATTCATTTTCTTTTTCTCATTTGATATTTTCCGTTTACTGCATTATTTAATTATGCATTTTCTTGGTATTTAATACAATTTGTTTTAAATTAAACTAAATTCTTGTAAATATTGGATGGAAAGCGTAGTATACTGTAGAGTTTCAAGAAATTGGTAGAATGACATTAAAATAAAACCATAATCATGTACATTACGTAAATAAGAAAAATACAAAGCCAAACAGTCTTGTATTTCACGTTGCTGTCTTTCTTCTCCCATAGCAATTCTGTAACACTGATGTTTGCAGAAGACGCAATAAATGTTATTAAAAATCGCGATGATTAAAACTAATAGAAAATTTTCGTTTCTTCTCTGGAACTTTTATTCATTTGCCGCACTGCGGAAGAACTGGTACCCCATCTTAGGATTCTCGTACGTTACTTGAAGTAATCTAAACGTAACCTTTTTTTAAATTTTGTTTCTTGTCAATGACTTATTAATTTCTATTCTTGGTTTGCTGTAGATGTGCATCTTATTTTTAGCACTAATGTGCAGGTGTGCGTTGCGCTTCTATAAAAACGTTGATATTCGTCACAGAAGACTTATTTCAAGGCTGTTCTTTTTATGTGCATTAATGCATGCAATTTCCCCCTATGCAAGTGGGCTTGAATTTTTCTCAGTATGAAACTCACCTTAGAAACAAGGCCTTTTTGCTGATAAGCGATCTGGGTTTGTCTCTATTATTGTTTTAGACTTGAAATTTTTTTGCACGAATATGTTGTTTTTGGACCTTGTTTTCTAGTAGATGAATATGTTCGCGAATGTTAGTGTAAGATGGAGGATTTTTTCAACTGCTTTTCCAATTATTTCATCAACACTGCTTAGCTTCTTGAAAATAAAGTAGGTCAGGTTCTAGTGAAGCTTGAGAGATCTGTCTTGACGATTTAATCGCATCCAAGTAGGTAAAGAAATGTTCTACGTCGGGTTTCTGCATTTTACTGTCGATACACTGGAACTGAGGCGTGCTGTGTGTATATACAGTTTATTACATTTACGAATTATAGCAGTAGGAGCGCATAACCTTATTATCAATGCCGTCTGTCAAAAATCTGACAAACTCGGTTGAAAAGCGCCTGGGTATCTCAATATAATGCTCAAGCAGGAAGTTTTTGGCATTGCCGCCCATCTCTATACTACAATCCAAATTAGCAAGAGATTCCAATAGTTCATTCAACATGAAGTGAAATAATAGAGGAGAGATTGGGTCTTCTTGTTCCATCCCTTTTGCATTTTCCACAGCAGTGGAGCAATTAATGTATAGGGATGCTTCCTTCAGGTCAGTTGTAACTATTTTAAAGAACCTAATAGCTCTTGTAACACGTCCAATCGCACACGAATTCTAGGCGCACTTCTACGCTATTTTCATATTTTAAATTTGCTATCAGATTTTTTGATGGTTTTGAATTTTCTCGAAGATTTCGTAAAAGTCCCACCGTTCTCTTACACACAAAAATCTGTAGTCAGAGTCGCCATTGTATTTAGCTTTAGTTAAGAAAGTTAGCGGAGGGCGAACTCCGACCATGGTCCATCAAAGATAGCACGTGTGAGGGCCTAACTCAAGTTGTCATTGTATCTAGCTCTATCAAGATGTTGCTGGAAGGTTAACCGCGACTATGAATGTACCACCAAAGATGACCAGGGCGTAGTCGGAGTCGTCATGGTATTTAGCTTTCGTTAAGAAGGAACCCAGTCCGAGGTTCATAGTTCGAGCCGTCGTTATATTTAGCTTGCCAAGAAAGTTAATTAAGGGCGAAGCACTTCCAGGAGCCATCAAAGGCGGTTCGTGCGATGGCGTTTCCCGAGTCATTATCGTATTTAGGTTTGGTTTAGGAAAATAATGGTATTCGGAGCACAGCACAGTGACCTGTGGGATGGCGTAACTCACATCCTTAATGTATTTAGCTCTGTTATCAAAGTTAATGGAAGACAAAGCCCGACCATGAGCAAGCTGAAGTGGCTCGTACGAGTTGTCATCGTTTCTAGTTTTGTTAAAATGCTTAATGAACGGTGACGCCCAGGCAGAGACCACCAAAGACGACCTGTGCGATGGCGTAGCCTGACTCATTACCGTATTTAGCTTTGATTGAGAAAAATAATAACGGACGAAGCCCCGATGGTGATCCGTGGAATGGCGTAACCCGAGTTGTCAACGTATATAACTCTGTTATGAACGTGAATGGAGGACAAAGCCCGACCATGAGCAAGCTAAGGTGGCCCGTACGACCTGTCATCGTTTCTAGCTTTGTTAAGAAGCTGAATGGAAGATGAAGCCCAGTCACAGGCCTACCAAAGTCGTGGTTGTTGTATTTAGCTTTGGTTAATAGAGTCGCGGCAGGCAAAGCCCGACGGGGCGCGTGAGATGGCGTAACTCGAGCCGTCAACGTATTTAGATCTGCTAAGAAGGTTAATGGAGGACGAAGCCTGACCATGAAAAGCTAAGGTGGCTCATACGACTTGTCAACGTTTCTGGCTTTGTTAAAAAGCTTAATAGGAGGTAAAGCCTAGTAAGCGCCTGCCAAAGACATGGCGTAGCCCGAGTCATTATGAATAATAATACGAGCGTTAAAAAATGCGTTCAACTTTATTTACGTTTTTAAATACATTAGTTGCGGTGTCATTGTTGTATTCACAACTCTCATTCATTCATCGAATGTTAAATACATCGAAACTTAACTACATCTAATACATATAAAATACAAAACATTTTAATAGCTTAATCGGTATTATCCATAGTCATTATCTTATTTAGCTTCGGTTAAGAAGAGTAGCAGTAGGCGAAAGAACGTTAATGGAGGACAAAAACCAAATATGAGGAAGCTAAGGTGGCCCCAATACGAGTTTTCATTGTTTCTAGCTTTGTTAAGAAGCTTACTGAAAAGTGATTGGGCGGCAGAGACTTCCAAAGACGGCCCGTGCGATGGAATCGCCCAAGTCGTTATCGTATTTAGCTTTGGTTAAGAAAACCAACGGCGGGCAAAACCCATCGGGGTCTCTGGGATGGCGTAACTCGAGCCGTTAACGTATTTAGCTCTGTTAAGAAGGTTAATGGAGAAACGCATGACCATGAGAAGCTAAGGTGACCCATGTGAGTTGTCATTATTTCTAACGTTGTTAAAAAGGTTAATGGAGGAGGGAAGCCCAATCAAAGGCCACCGAAAACGGCCGGTGCGATATCGTAGCTTAAATCATTATTATATTTAGTTTTGATGATGAAGGATAATAGAGAAGGAGACCCGACCAAAAATCCGTTAAGGTAGCCCCTACGAGGATGTAGGTAGAGTCGGTATCGTGTTCAGCTCTATTAAGATAGTTAATAGAAGACGAAGCTTGGCCATGGGCCATCGAAGGTGAAGAAGCTTTGTTAAGAAGGTTAATTAAGGGCGACGTCTAGTCAGGGACCACCCAAGACGGCCCGTGCGATGGTATAGTTGCAGTCACCATCGTGATTAGCTTTGGTTAAGAAGGACAATGATGGGCGAAGCCCGACTGTGGTACGTGCAGTGGTGTAACTTAAAGCTGTTAACGTATTTAGCTGTGTTAGGAAGGTTACCATACGTAAGCAAAGGTGATCCGTACAAGGGCGTAGCACTAGTTGCCATCGTCCACCCATGAACAATTTAAGGTGGCCCGTACGGGTTGTCATTACTTCTAGTTTGTTAAGAAGATTAATGGGAAGTAAAACCCAATCAGGGACCACCAAGGACGACCGGTGCAATGGCGTAGCTCGAGTCGTTATTGTATTTAGCTTTAGTTAGGAAGGATAATGGAATACGAGGCGCGACCATAAACTCGCTAATAAGGTGGCCCATACGAGATTGTAAGTAATGTGGTCATCGTATTTAGCTCTAATTAGATGATTAATAAAAGACGAGGTTCGGCCATAAGCCATCGAAAAGATGGCCCATGCAAGAGCAGTAGTCGGTACTTTAGTTAAGAAGGGTAATAATGAGCGAAATCTCGTGCGAGAGCGTAGTTTTAGTCGTCGTCGTATTTATCGTTGTTAAGAATGTTAATGAAGGGCGAAGCCCGGTCAGCGATTACTCAAGACTCCAATCGTTGTCACACTTAACTTTGGTTAAGAAGGATAATGATGGGCAAAGCCCGACGCTGGTCCGTGCGATGGTGATACCCAAGTTGTCAAGTATTTAGGTCAATTAAGAAGGTTAATGGAGGACAAATCGTTTCTAGCTTTTTTAAAAAGGTTAAAGGCGTGCTATGGCATAGCCCGAGTCGTCGCTGTATTTAGCTTGGTTTCAAAATGTCAAAATGGCACATAAGCTAATTTCGTTGAACATCAAAAATAGCTGATGGACCCAAAGGCCGCGGAAGTGGGGTTGCAGGGCTTGCAGTCGCTACTCCTGATCATTTTTGGGGGTTGCGACGCAACTCCTGTTCAGAACATAAAAAAGATAAAACAAATACCCAACAAAAACACGAGTTCGAATCCAGCAAGTTTTTGGAGCAATAGAATAAAATTGTCTTCTTTAATTTACACAGATTTAAATATTTTATACAATTGTTATACTAATAGTTTAATACATATTACATGACTAATATAATGTTTGTCACCTAATTATGCATTTTCTTTACCCAAAACCACCCCACCCCCTTCCTTCTTCTACTCCGGTCAATCAAATTTCGCAACCCCTCTCAAAAAAATGTCCCGCGGCCTTTGGATGGACCATTTTGCAATCATCCATCGCAATATGTTATTAATTTTTATGTTCTCTGAAATTTGCTTAAAATGAAAAAATGTTCTGCGATTTAGAAAAGGTTGAGAACTATTGCTTTAAAGATTTAACATTTCTTTTTAACTGACTTAAGTTTTCTACATTTTATGATATTTTTTAGTAGTCATAGTATTTTTATTATGAATGTACTTAGAATTGGAAACCTATCATGCGGGTGGTGGTGATGGCAACAGCATAGCGTGTTGATTTAGTAGTTCGAACGTTCGAACCGACTTTGTATCAACAGGCAATTAAAACCGACAAGTCTCTTTGGTGGTCGATAACGTTATAAGTTATAAAACCAATCACCTAAATATTTTAAAATAATGTAAGCAAATAATTTCTTTTGCTTTAATTTAATTGTTTTATATTAATCTAAGCTACCTTTTTTTTTAATGTATCTACCTTTGTAAAATACTGAAAAATTATCGTTAAGCTCGTCCAGCGCAGTTTGCCTTAAAAGATGAAAAATATCCCACTACCAACTAAAAAAATATTTATAATGATACTCGAAAGGAACATTCATTTTCATTTTACACATAAAAACGTCGAGCCGGCGCTCTTAATACGGTTTTTCTGTGCTACAAGCTGTTCCAGGGTCCCACCAGGGCCGTTCCTGAAAGTAAACACTAAAAAATTAAATGGGTCAACATAAATTTTTTAATGGTGTTTTTGAAGAAAACGGCAAAGTAACGAGTAATTACGATGTGAAAATATTTTATGAAGTGCATTATAAAATTAAAAAATAAAAAATTACGGGAACAATGATTAACAGTTTATTTTCGTCAAGTTTATCTTTTATTAAAATATTCTAGTTGATTATATCTATATATTGTTATCGCAAAAGAGTTCAGTGTTGTTTAATAATTGCTTCTGACAGCTAGCAGATATTGATCTTGAATTTCGGCCACTTATAGTAGTCGAAAATAAGTTCTTTTTAGGTTTAAATTGACACTCTCGCGTTTTTAATTGTTTATTTTTCTTTTAAAAATATATCAATAGACATACATAATTATTTAACCTATCACAGTGGCATGTTTATGGGGAAGGTCCTAACAGTATGGACCTTTTACAGTAGTCCATAAAAAATAATACTAACTATAGAAAAATAAAAACGAATATAAAATGTTAGGTAAAAGCGTTTTGATTTTTCTGCATCAAAATTCCACCGATCAATGTTCTTTTTAAAGGTACTTTATGTTTAAGAAATTTTTTCTCGGAGAACAGGTCTCCTCCTAGACAAGTTTTGTAAATACGCCCCTCGCCCATCACTGAAAATTACGACGTCCTGAGCGAGGCTAAATAACAACCCTCAAATAAGAGTGTAAACAATTGAATCAAGTAAACAATTAGGGGAAACTAAAATCAAACAATTGATTTCTTCAGTAATTCCTCAGCTATTTAATTAGGGCGCGGATTAACAGACTAACAGACGCAGACGGCTTGATTTCTAATAATTCGTTTAATAGGTTAATTGAATAATCGAATGATTGATAAATCGAATAATCGAAGTGATCGATTAATCGAAATAATGGATTAATCGATTTTTTTTCTAATTCATAAACTTTCGATTAATTGATTTATTATGCACAGTCCTAATTACGGGATTTTTTATTGCAGGGCTTCCACAAGCTCACTTTTTCTGACTTTTTAAAAATAACTTACTATAAGTTACCATGTACTGATTTCCGGTTGCATTTAGTTTATCATCAATTTATTATTAGTTAAATTTGATGTTTTAATCGAATAAGTTGATACATGAATACTTGGACAAATAAAAATTCAAAATTTGGGCTTTATAACACACTTAAATAGAGTATCTTGATAAAAAAGAAAAAAATTCGGTTTAGGTCGAACCGGGCCTCAGTTTAGAAATTTATCGGACTTTTCGGGCCTCCCCAGCCGTTCTCTCTGGTCGAGACTATGCAACCGAACCTTTCAGTCCTGTCAGGTCTTTTGGACTTCTCAGCTTCTCAGATTTCTCTGACAGGCCGTTTGGATCTCTCATGCCGTTTAGGCCTCCCGAGCCGTTCAGTCTTGTCGGTTATGTCGAGCTGTTGGAGCCTATGGGATCTCTCGGCTCTGTCGGGCCTTTTGGACTTCTTGGTCCTTCGGACCGTTTTGGTCTCTTGGTTCTGTCGGACCCCAGGACCGTCGGACCTTTTCGGCCTGTCAGACTGTTCGGAATTCTCTGGCTGTTGGGCCTTTTGGTCTTCTCAATTCTTCGAGTCTCTCAAGTCTATCGGACCGTTTTGATCTCTCTGGCCGTCAGGACCTTTTGGACTTCTCGACTCCTCGGGTTTTTCTGTCAGGCCGTTCGAATCTCACATGCCGTTTGGGACTCTTGGTCTGTTCGGGCTTTCCGGGCCTGTCGAGTCTCTTAAGAAGTTACCGGCATTTTTTCGGGCTGCGTCAAGTTTGTCTACAGTCGGGTCGGACCTGGAAATCTTAGCCCGTGAAGGCTCTACGAACAGGTACAAAATGCAAATTGAAGATAAGTTGCCTCTACTGCTATGTTGTCAGGTATGGAGATGTTTCCCCAAATTGGGAATTTTTGAACTTGATGTGGAAATTAGTGAGGATCTTATAAAAGTGAGTGGAGATAAATTAAAAATTTTTAGTAAATTTGCAATTTTTTTAAATGGGAAAAATAATCTTTTTTCGAGTTTGCTTTATTATTCTTAATAAAAGTCAAAGTTTTATTTCTGTTATTGGAAGTTTTGGTGTAAGTACAAAGTTTTATAGAGAGTGAGTTTTTCCTGATGTTTAGTATGGGGATCTCGAAAACTAGCAGAGATAGAGACCATTAAATGGGGAAAGAATTGCAGTTTTACGAGCTTAATTTAATGAGCTTCTTGTTTTTCGGAAAAAATGCATGGCTAACTAGATATTTCGCAAAAATAATTTTGTTATTTTGTTCAGTGCCTATAGCTCTGTTATTATTGACTTTAGAAAAAATGTGTAAAGGGAAAAGTTGTAGGTAATTATGTGCTTGATAATACAGTCTAATCGAAGTTTTTATTTAAGCTGTAATTTTTGAGTTACGACACAAGCTTGTGTTTTTCTAATGGAAACCATAGTCGGCCATGACTTTATAAAAAATGCCCTTTTTCAACGATTCTAACGATATACCACTTGACATAGTTATTTTTATAAATAAATAAATTATGGCCTTGTTTTTCTTTTCATTTTTGAACTGTTCAAGTAGTACGCTATGGAAACAATTGGTAGATGCCGCGCATCGCGTCTAATAATAAAATTCAAGTTGGTTATTAAAATTTTTATTTTATTTTCGAAATTATAAACATAATTATTTTGGTGTGAAGTGTTTATTCCGTTGGAGTTACAATTTTAAATAAAAATATTTCTGAGAAACTAATATACAGAGAATGACAAACGATAAATTAAGAAACAATAAAAGAAAATAGGGTATAAATAAAGTAGTACCAAAACAATGTAATTGAAGTAGTAAGTAAAGTATTTAAGATAAGTGAACAAAGCAGATTTAAATAAAAATAAGTACTTCACTAATAGGTGTAACTAAAAACTAAAAATGCTGTTAACATAGTATGCTATGGAAACAATTAACAGATGCAAACGACAATTACCTATTGACAGGTGCAAATCATTTAGTTTCTAATTAATGTTGATTTTGGTCTCGTAAATTGTCAATTTAAATTTTTCTAATCAAGAAAAGCGTGACATGATTCAGTGTTACATTTTGTGTCATGAAAATCAAAAGATAGGGTATATAATTACCTACAACTTTTTCCTTTACACATTTTTTCTAAAATCAATAATAACAGAGCTATAGGCACTGAACAAAATAACAAAATAATTATTTTTGCGAGATATCTAGTTAACCATGCATTTTTTCCAAAAAACAAAAAGTTAATTAAATTAACCTCGTAAAACTGCAATTCTTTCCCCATTTAATGGTCTCTCTATCTCAGCTAGTTTTCGAAATCCCCATACTAAACATCAGAAAAAATTCACCCTGTATATAAACAAGTTTTCTGAGAAATTGATAAAAAATTTCTTCCATTTGTTGCATACTTTCCTGGACACGTATTGAAATTAAAGATTAATGTAGGCTATTTTATTTACATTATTTTATTAGGATTTATGTTGGATATACGGAAATTTTTAAGAATTGATTGCCGCGATGGTACGTTTGAACACGTATTTCTCGATATTTCTCGGTATTTGTGATTAAAACGTATAGGATGCTATTATTTACGAACTTTGGAGGAAGACTTCATCGCCGTGAGGATGATCACACTGTTGTTGCCACGACAGTCAAACACATCGTTAGAAACAATAATAAATATTTTATGCCAGCTCTGGCAACGTTGGTTATAGCTATAATCGCCTTTTCCTCTTCTATTTTGATACATTTTGACGAAGTTCAACACTATCTGTTGGTTGGTGATTTATATCTACAGCATAAAAGATTACTTGTGTTTACAAGCAAGCAGCAAGTTATCGCATTGACGACATAAAATTGCTGGACGGTTCGTACTACTCGTTTGCTACTGACAGCACCTGCTGGTAGCGCGTCAGCAGGATTTACAGTTTGTGGACACGAGCATTATTTCAAGAAATTTTGAAGTTGGGGATTTTCGTACCGTTATTGGCGACATTTTTGTTAGACGGGTGGGGAGAAAGAGTTTTTACACCTGGCAACACTGGAGTAATGGCACCTTTTTTGTTCCATCTAAGGCCTGCCTAGTTATTTACTATTTATCACTTTTTATGCTAGATTCACTTCCTTTTTTTACTTTTTTTAATGCATCACAGCTTGTGGAAGCCCTACTGTAGCAACATTGGTCGTAGAAAAAATTAATGTTAGGTAATTGTAAGTTCAGTACAAATCACAATAAACTAACTTGATCAATATACCGATTGAGTTCAATTCTACGTAATTAAACATAATCCCTAAATTGTTAAAACCCAAGTAAGCATATACTCAGTTATTCTAAGATGCTTAAATGTATCCGAGCAAAAATTGTTAAGTTACTCCGGAGTTACTACAGGCTATTAAAATCAAATAAGACACAAGTTTCGCGTAACATTAAGAAACTGCCGTGAAACATAATCGCCTTGAAGACCGATAGTTATGAAACAATTGCCAGAACAGCTCTGCTGTCCTTATACAAAGTGTTTATAAAAGTTCCCGAGTTCAGTGGGCTGTGAAATTAATCTTGCGGCTGCATATGCCGCCTTTTGAAAAACAGGATATGTATTAGAATGTTTGTCACGTTACACACATTGCATCGTTGTTGTGATGGTTGCCTAATCTTTTGTTCTTTTTAAAGAATTAATGTGAACGAATGCAACTAATCTAAAATAAAGTATTAAAGAATACATTCTTTTCGATGTCAGTAGCTAAGAATTAAGAAAAATAATTACAAAATAAAAAAAATATGATCTGCAATTTATTAATAAAGTTTATGTATGTATGCTCACACCAACAACATCGAAAATAAACATTCAGTACATAGCTAACAACATCTATACAAATACACTCATAAATAACATAAGAGAGCAAAGATTAAATTAAATAAAATTAAAAAATAACCTTTTAAATAATAATTATTATTATTAATAAATTTTTTAACGCATTATTTATTTATTCAAAAATGAATGCATAGACATCTGAAAATGTTCCCCATTGTGATCCAGACGTGCTCTTACTCGTCGTTTCTTGTTTTCAAAGATATTTCGGAGTACTTGCCGTTAAATGTCATCACACCGATTTATAATTTCTTCCATCAATTCGTTTATATTATTTATTCTTGTTTTGTAAACCGAGTTTTTTGAAACCCAAATATGGAAAAATCAAGAGGCGTCAAGTCGGGTGAGCGAGATGGCCATGGAATATTTGTTTCTCTACTAATAATCCTATCCGGAAAAATTTGTTGCAAATAGTCAATCGTTGCTCGTACACTATGAGCTGTAGCTCCATCCTGCTGGAAATACAGATAAAACATATACGTGTTAGCACGTAACAAAATCACAAAAACAAAATATGATTGTTAGTAACTGTTAATTCACACAAATCATCGCGATATGTATACCGTAAAGTAAAGGAAAATATGCAGAATACATTTGATACTATATTAAAGAACAAACAGAAAACAAGAAAACTTAAAAACTTCGTTTAGTGCATACACAAAACAAAGCCCTCTCAAAGACTGAAAACGGGATAAAGGTTTACATACTTATATATCTGAAGTAGAAAATCTTTCAAAAATCCTCTCATATCCTTTGAACGTCTGCTCCAAATGAAAAATCGTTTCTTATGAAAAGAAAGAGGATGTTCATTTCATGTGCACTTTTTTTCTTTTAAAACAAAACAAGAAATTCAATGTAAAGACACGTTTCTGTTTGAAACTGTCATTGAAAACAATCCCACACGTTTTATACCACAATTTCCATTCGTAACTATTGGTTATTGATGATGAAATTCTCTGATTAACCATGTAAATGTATTCTGGATCGAACACGGCACATTAAAACCAACCAATTTGTTTTAGTAATCGATAAACCTAACTGAAGAAGAGATCGTGCAAACTGTAAATTGTTGTAGGGGTTAGCTGGGGTCGATTGCTCCACTGCGGCTTATGTGGCCTTATTTGTCGTCGTAGATTTTAGGGCTTAAACGGGAAACTTTTACATTTGTGGATATATGGGGGTTTTCGCATTAAGCTATTTAAAACCTTTTTTGTGTTGTCGTATGAATTTTAAGGATGCATAAATGTTTATTTGTTAAGAAATTACACCACTAATGTAGTTTAGTTAATTAACACTAGATGTCAGTAGAGTAATAAGATTCTAGTCGACTTGTGTTTCTTTTCACGAAGAGGATATAAAAATTCAGTTCTCGTTAATTTCCACTTTAATCTCCGTAAAAACTTTTAGTATTTCGTCTAGCCAACTTCATTACAACTACAATCTTTCTTTTTCACTTCGAACAACTAAAATAATAAAAATAAAAGAAGCTTTAACAATTCTAATATTTTATGCATATTGTGAAGTTCTCTTTAAGTAAGGCATACAAATAGCCATATTTACAGTCTTGAACTGCAATTAGCACGTGTGAACGTGAGAAGATGAAGAACGTGAGTTCGTGGCGTCGTCGGGTCAACGTCGTATGTATGATGGTCTCGCAATAATAGAAAGGGCAAATTTATAAAATTCGGGATGTCATTAAAATGACAAACGGTTCACTAGTAGTCTACGAACTGCTACTAAATTATGCCTGGCAAATCTCAAGTCATCGACTTTTTCTTACAAGAAAGGAGCTCTTCTACAGTGTATCTGTATAAATCAGAAGCAACTTCAAAGTGCAGACTGTAAAATTGCCTTGAAAAGAAACTTTGAATATTTTAAAGCAAGTTTTTCAAAAGAAAATGTAGAAACGTTCTTTTCTTTTGTTACTGAACTATTTCTGAAAATAAAATTTTCCATTTTATTTTTCCACCTTAACATTTGTAAAGGACGCGCGCATTGATTTTAGATTTTTTTGTGTGTTGCTTAGTACATATTCTTTATAAAACATTTTTATTTCTGGAGAACTTATAAAAGTTTCCACCCAGGTTATTTTTATTAAGCAGAAAAGTGCTTTCAACAAAAAGTACCAGTCATGGTTAAATTTAGCGTGAAAAACTGTTGTTATTCATTTAATGTTTTAAATATTGAGCGGAGTATGAAAAGACCTTTTTGATTTACATTTACAAGTTGGGTGAAGTAGCTATAAATGTACACTTTTGCCTACAAATTCTAGTTAAAACCACCCCATGTATAAATATGTATGACAGCAGAGCTGTTCAGGTGATTGTTTCATAACTATCGGTCTCCAAGGCAATTGTGTTTCACGACAGTCCCGTAATGTCACGCGAAACTTGTGTCTTATTTGATTCTAGTAGCCTGTAGATTTACTCCGGTACATGTAAACTACGGAGTAACTTAACAATTTTTGCTCGGATACATTTAAGCATCTTAGAATAACTGAGTATATGCTTACCTGGGCTTTAACAATTTAGTGGTTGTGTTTAATTATGTAAAATTGAACTCAATCGGTATATTGATCAAGTTAGTTTATTGTGATTTGTATCGCATTTACAATTACCTGATATTAATTTTTTGCTCACGTCGTAATTCGTATTGATAGGTCAGTGGCGTATTTACAAAACTTGTCTAAGAGCAGACCTGTTTTATTAGAAAAAAATTCTCAAACATAAAGTTCCTTTAAATAGAAAAATAATGGACGGAATTTTGATGCAGAAAAATCAAAAGGGTTATACCTAAAATTTTCTATTTGTTATTATTTGCTATTGTTAGTATTATTTTTTTTTACTACTGTGGAAGACCCAGACTCTTACGACCTCTCCCATAAATGTGCCACTGCAATGGGTTAAATAATTTTGCCTTTTGATGTATTTTAAAAGTGAAATAAATAATCACGAACGCAGAAGTGTCAATTAAAACATAAAAAGAACTTTTTTTTGTTAGTTGCTGTACTCAAGTTTGTGATTGGTCGACGTCTTTTGTTACTGAAATAAGTTGGCATAAGGACTGTATCGTTAATTATGGGTACAGAATAAGCGCCCTGTAAATTTGATGTCAGACTATATTTTGAAAAATGGACTACAGATTTTGAATGTGTGATATATTTTTATTTCATTTATTTTTACATTAACAAAAAATTATAAGGTTTTCCCCAATTCTCGAACTTTGCTTTTTATATGCTGCATGAGGTTCTGAACGACAGATATTCCTACAGCTTTGGCTACTCTATTCCAGTCTCTTTTGAATTGTTCAATATTTTCTGCTGGTCGAACGGTCTTCTGCAGATTTTTTTTCATTAGCGCCCAAAATCTTTCAATAGGCCTGATTTCTGGGCAGTTTGGGGGATTCATAGTCTTATCGACAAATGGAACGTTGTGTTGGAGGTACCATTCTAGAACTGGAGTAGCGTAGTGGCACGAAGCTAAATCAGGCCAAAATAATACTTGGATCTCGTGCTTTTGAATTAGTGGCAGCAATCTTTTTTGGAGACACTCCTTGCGGTATATTTTCGCATTTAAAGTTTGTTGAGTGAAAAACGGGGTTGATTTCATGCCACATTGACAAATTGCTTGCCAGACCAATATCTTCTTTCCAAATGTTTCACAAAAAATAGATTTATCTGCATTACTTACTTCCGTTCCTTGTTTTACAGTATAATACTGAGCTCCCGGTAGAGTTTTGTAATCGAGTTTGACGTACGTTTCATCGTCCATGATAATGCATTGATTTTTTTTTGCACAGAACTTGTTCGTATAACTTCTGAGCTCGACTTTTCACAGAAGATGCTTGAACTGAACTACGCTTTGGTTGTTTTTGTTTTTTATAAGTCTTAAAACCATTTCTCTTCTTAGTTCGTTGAACCATGCCGATCGAAGTTCCACATTTTTTTTGCACAATCACGGACAGACAGTTCCTTTTTAGTCGTAAATTTTTTACATATCTTCTTGTCCAAATATGGACTTGATGCAACTGGTTTCCTTCCGCGTCCAGGTAAATCATTCAAAGTAAAATGTTTTCCTAACCTGTTAATTGCATTTTGGACTGCATGGACACTAACACCTTCTTCTTTCGCTAACTTTCTCATTGTCATACCTTTTTCATTGCAGTATCTGGACACAATTAAGCTTTGCTTCTCCGCTGATAATTTTTTAATTTACTAACAAACACTTAAATTTAACTATCAAACTTTAAGGTCTATACACCAAGTAACAAATGTCAATCTGACAATTGATTGAAAAAGTCACAGCCTACCATTTATGGTGGTGTGAAGTTGTACCCATAATTAAAGATACAATCCTGATTTTTCTGAACTTGGTAGGCTGTGTTTATAAATTGTCAATGTGACAAATACTAGGTGTTCATTTAACAGGAAAAAATCATCAACCAACAGATGGCTCTTGAGAGCTGATTATTGTTAACAGAGCTGGCTATATATTTCCAAACCTGAAGATTTATAACATTTATTATGGTTTCTGCCAATGTGTTTCACTGTTGCGGCAACAGTGTGATCACCCAATAATGATCATCCTCAACCTAGTTTCTTAAATTTCCCATAGAGGTCGCGACGATCGTGTTTTTCTCTTCTATTGTGACTGTCAAAGTCGAGTTATAAAAAATACAAATGCTGACAGAAAACAAGTGAAAAACAATTGCAAAAATTAATTTTGTTTTATGTGAACTACTTTCAATGTAAATTTTTTACTTTGTATGTTCAACTTCTATCTTTCATTACCAACTTACGTTTAGTTAATTTACTATCAACTTAAAAGCAATAGTCACAGAGTAAATGAACACCTGGTACAAAATATAAATAGAGCACCTACGTTAGGGGCCTCCACGTGCGGGGATTTTAGTCGAAGAGCGAGTTCGGGTCAGTCGGGCCTCAGTTTAAAAATTTCTCGATCTTTCCGAGCTTACGTCCGGCCAATCGAGCCGTTCGACCCTGTCGGGCCGCTTGGGCCTGCCCAAGCGGAGGATTGTCGTACTGACTCTGACGGGCATTATTTTTGTACTGACAAACATACACTGAATCAAAACGAAGAATTTTCATACTGCATCGGTCTGAGGTCTTCGTACTAACTCGGACAGGCGTGACAAGCAGTATCATCCTCATACTGAACCGAAGAGAAGGTTTTTCGTACTGCACTAATAGCATCGGTTTCTTGATCAGGTCTTTGCGTGGTCCGGTCCTGAGCTTGAGTTCGGGTCAGGCAGGGCCTCGGTTTAGAAACTTATCAAGCTTTTCGGGCCTACATCAGGTCGTTTACGCTATTCGGCCCTAACGGGCTGTTCGGGAGTGTTGGCCCTATCGGGCCGTTCGGGCCTGTTGGTCCTATTGGGCCCGTCTGGCCTCAGTTTAGAAACATCAGGCTTTTTGGGGCTACATCAGTCCATCAGGTCGTTTTACGCTTGTCGGCCCTATCGGGCTATTCCGGTCTGTCGGGCCGTTTAGGCCTGTTGGCCCTATTGGATCTGTCGGGCTTTAGTTTAGAAACTTATCAGGCTTTTTGGGGCTACATCAGGTCGATCGGATCGTTTACGCTTGTCGGCCCTCTCGGGCTGTTTGGGTCTGTTGGGCCGTTCGGGCCTGTTCGCTCTATCGGGCCTGTCGACCCTGTCGGGCGGTTTGGGACTTTCCGGTCTTTGGGTCGGTTGGGCTTTTCGTGCCGTCATTGTTATACTGATTCGAAGCAGACGATTTTCATACTGCACCGAACCGAGATCGTTGTCATACTGACTAGGTCGGACTATTTTCGTACTGAACCGCAACGGAGGATTGTTGTACTGATTCGGGCAGGCGTGATTCTCGTAACCTTGATAAGTATCATTTTCACACTAAACCGAAGGGGAGAATTTTTGTAGTACACCATACTACGGGTTTCTTGCTTGGGTCTTTGCACGGTTCGTCCCAAAGCTCGGATTAGGGTCAGGCTGGACCTGGATCTAAAGATTTATCAGGCTTTTCAGTACTACATTAGGTTCATCGGGACGTTGACGCATGTCGACCCTGTTGGACCGTTTGAATCTGTTGGCCCCATCGGGCCGTTTGGGACTCTACGGTTTATCGTGTCGGTTGGGCTTTTCAGGCCGCTATTTTTGTATTGATTCGAAGCAGACGATTCTTGTACTGCACCGAACCGAGTTCTTTTTCATCATCATCATCAGACGGACTATTTTCGTACAGAACCGCACCGGAGGATTGTCGTACTGATTCGGACAGGCGTGATTCTTGTACTAACCCGAACAAGCATCAAAGAGAAGGATTTTTGTAGTGCACCATAGCAAGGGTTTCTCGATCGGGTCTTTGCGTGGTTTAGCCCAAAGTCTGAATGTAGTTTCAGGACGGGCCTCAGTTTAAAAATTTATCGGGCTTTTTGTTTCGGTTGGGCTTGTCAGGCTTGTCAAGTTGCTAAAGCCTGTCGGACAATCAGGGTCTGTCGGGTTGTTCGAGTTTGTCGGGCCTGTCGGACTGTTCCGACCGTGTTTAGGTCTGGAGATTTTCTCTGTGCAGAGCTCTAACCGACGTTAAGTTTCTTTCATCATAGGCTACGCAGATTGATTTTCTTTTTGATGGCACGTTACTGATTTTTATGTGGGTTTATGAAGTTCTTAATAGCTGATTATTTGATAGTGAATTATCTGCATAATAAATTAGGTACTGATTTAACCATTAATCGATTATTGTTTTATCATTTTGAGTAATCGATTAATCAATTATCCGACTATTCTATTATTTCGACTATTTGATTATTTCGAATATCCGATTGATCGTATAATCGATTAATCGAAGTCGATTATTTTTTGTAATCAATTATCGATTATTGAAATTGATAATCGCCCAGCACTATCCGTAATTATTTGGGCTTTAAATAACGCGAGTTGTGGTATTAAACTTAAAGCAAAAACCTTTCTAGCGCGTGCATGGTACACTTTGTACGTGTATTCGTCTATGCTTTTTGACGCTAAGATTTCAAGTCAATAGGACACACCATTTTGACGCTAACGACAAAAAGCACAAAATATCGAATTGCCAAAGAAACAGAAATTTCTGTTTGCTCCCACGCGCATGAAATGTCCAAAGCGATCAAAGAATTTAAATTGTAAAAGTTTATAAATAACGGTGCTAGTGCGATTCGAAGAGAAGCGACCCTCACTCAGAATTCGAAGACCTCTTTGACAAATACCGGATGTTTTAGTAGGCATCAAACGTGGGACCTTCAAGGACGCGTCTCACCAAATAGACCAAGAGCTAGCGTGAATTATACCCCGCGACATTATTCCAAAAAATGGCTATTTTCATTCGAAAATAGTTTACACGGTTAACATAAAATCGCTCGTCTGTCGGTCCAGACTGGCAGCATTATTGCGACGTTTCATCTGTTTCGAGATAATCGAAATCGAAGATGGCAATTTTTCGACATAGTCTGTCTGTTGGTCTGTTGTCATGTTACCGTAACTTTATAGGTATGTTATATATGAAATTAACTTAGAATTTTCTCCTGATTACAAATACATAATCCATATTTCGAAAAGTTACGGCAATATGACAACAGACCAACAGACAGACGGAATGTATGAATTCAGATACAAATTTTTTTAAATTTCGTTAATAAAACAAATAAATAAATAAAATAATTTTTATCTTCCACATTACTTTGGATAGCAGAGACGCCAATAACACCTTATATACAAAATATTTAAGCAATTCTGAGAGTTATTTAGTTTTGACCGGATTTTCGTCATTTCCGACTACTGTGCGTCTGCTCTGGAAACGCTGGCTGCTAGATCAGCGTATAGTGGCTAGATCGTCTGCCGTTGCGTATTAATATTTAACTAATATTCCTACACAGAACAGCAGATCTGATTTTGGAATAAATCGTGTGGTATTTGCATCTTTTTTCTAAATTGAAACGCCGCCTCCTCGATAACGCTGCCAGTCTGGACCGGCATTTCGAATGAAAATAGCGATTTTTTGGAATAATGTCGCGTGGTATGATTCACGCTAGCTCTTCGTCTAAAAGATCGATTCCTTAGATCCAAGAGTATTCCTGTCACGGTCGACCCGATTTTTAGATTTTTTTTGTAGTTTTGTGCGTAAGATAGAAACATACAAACTCTTTTTCATACACATTTTCTTTTTTTCTTTCTCAAATATGCTGCAAACGCGCCCCCTCCACTGGCTGGTAACCGGATGACAGGTTCGTGGGATCTCCCGGTCATTTACAAAGCAAAAATACGTCGTGAATGGAACTTTGCTTCCGGAGTCAGAAATGTTTAAAACGGGCGTTTCCGAAAAACGCGGAAGTTATTCGAATCGAGTCAGGTAGAGAGATGCCTCTAGAATATCGAATATCTTGTCGATCCAAACTTGCGGGCAGTTACCGCCGTTTACCTAAACGATTTTAAATCGGCTTACGTCTGCCGACGGTGCCGGCAGATCTATGTTGAAATGCAAGAGTACTATCCCCGTGTCACTCATAGTTCCTGAGCTAGGGCCGTTGCAGCTGGATTCATAGTCGAGGCGTCAGGTTCAGTTCGAAACATTCATAACATGTGCGAAAATGAGCTTCATTTTATACTTGTTATATAATATACTATCCTATAACAAGTAGATCTAGAACAATTAAAATCCGCCTGCTCTATGTAAACTACACTTTCCGTATCAATTCTTCGTCAATGTGTAGACAGACATGGCTCACGGTTGACTTTTTAATATAATTTCATGTAAACAACTTCTCGAAGAAAGGTTGCCGAATTTGTGTGATGGTATCCGAGCTCATTTTATTGTGTACATGTGCTGCATGTATACTACAAGCACCGGAATGTTTAAAAATGCGATGTAGCGCGATCGTTGGATTGGACGACGAGATCCACAACTATGACCTTCCAGGTCACCGAATTTGAATTTTTTTTTATTTCTTCCATTGGGATCGTTGAGAATCTTTAGTGTATATCAGCAGAGCCGGTGCTGGATATTTGACGAAGGATTCTTAAGGCGTCTTCGTGTGGTAAACAGGGTGGTACGTGATGTACTAGCTACCTCATTTGCACGTTCTTGTACCGGTTCTGCTGTTTATAATTTGTGGCGCTTGTACAACAAGTACGTCTAGAATTTACAAACCTGTGGATATTCATGATATTATTAAATGTCTGAATATTCTGGGAAAATAGTTGGCAATCTATTTTGGGCACTCGTAAACACTAAATGATCAACAGATTGTTAATTCAAAATTACGTATTACGTCATGCCATTCGAAATGTAAAGAAATCTCGAGATAATCCGTGATTGTACAAAAAGTACATCTAAAATTTACAGAATTATGAAGTTGCAAATAGAAGTTAGGAATTTACATAGATATTGATTTTCATAATTTTCTTAAATGTCTGAATATTCTGGAAAGAACGCTAAACATTTTGGGAAAATGCTGGGAATCTACTGTTAAACACTTGTAGACACTAAATAACCAAAAGAATGTTAGTTCGAAAGTAAGATTTACGTCATACCATACGAGACGTAGAAAAATTTTCAAATTGCATTGGCGTATCCAAACCCAAGTGTTGTATGTAGTTCATTTAAATTACAACTTGCAGTTTCCTCATACAGACTCCTCCTCCACGCATACTTTATCTCTTAGTTTGCTTTGAAGGAAGCCAATCAGTAATATATCAGTGCCAAGCTTTTTTGCAGTTTGATTTTTTTTATTTAAAATTTACTTAATTTAATGCTGCACGTTTACAAATATTTCGTTGTGAAATATTCCCTTATTTATTTGTACCCATGCGCAAGACCATCAGATGACTAGTACGGTGCATTACAATTACATATATGGTTTTCATGATTTTATTATTAAAAATAACTACAGTATGCAAATATACTTGCGTATTACCGAAGAAGAGGGAGCTCATCAAATAACTACGATTTGTAATATGGAAATTATCGACTTTCATCAGACAGGATATCAAAAAGTAACCTAACCATTAATCTCCCAAATTACCTCATATTTGAATACCGAGTTTTAAACAGTCTCCCATTTTGTTAAATTACTTCTACATTTAATTACTTGTTTGCGTTTGAGATTAGACCTGTTTTTCATTTTGACCTGGAAAGATTGAATTCAACTCCGATTCTCTCCTGTTTTAATTATTTATGTGTACATATATACATATACTCACACACCACACATAAATACGATTACGTATGTGTATGTGTGTGTGTGCACATTCACTTTAACTAATGGTGCAACGGTGTTAGGTGATTAAATGCGAGAGCATTAAGTTTGTTTGCGTATTATGGAACGTAAACACATGCACATTTTTCACCATCTCCGTGTGTATATGCTACGCGATATCTATTAACGTATTTGCGTGTAACACACATGTTATCTACAAGTCGTTGTCGTATAGGGAACATAATGAGTGTAGTGCATCATATCTTAATTAATGGCTATGTTTGTAGCCAGCGTGGGTATGCCATATTCGCCATTACCAATAGAAAATCTGCAACGACGAAGCAAGCGTGCATTACCATTTATCGAAAGATTGATGAGTTCAATTAGTTTAAAGTTAGTTGGCGTGCGGGGTTAAAACGTTATTATTTATGCTGCAAATTGAATTGCGTTGCATAAATCTACATAACTTTTAAAGCGCGCGTTCACAAGTAGTATAAATTGCTAAGTACTGAATTTCCCTTCTACTCAATGATTAAATGATTTGATTTTTTAAAACTGTTAGCATCTTAATTATACAGGGTGTCTCAACGATTTATTATTATTTTTGTACTTTTCAACACTTTCTTTTTTTAAGTGTAATCTTAAAAAAGAGTTTCAAGCAGAAATCGATCATCTTGGTTATAGCGAATTTCGTTTCGAAATGCCCATTTATATAGGGTAAAATCGCATACATTATAGAAGAAATAGGAACACGTGAACTTTTGAGATAATTCTTGCTGTATGTTGAATAATCCCGGAGGCTTTATAAAATCTTTCACGCTAATCATTATGTACCATATAAAAAAACGGAAAAATATAAAATAGTTTTGTAGTGATAAAACGACGAGTCAGCTTATCCCGCTTAGGTTGCGCGGATCAAGGAATACAGGCAACCCCTGCCGCCGCGCAAAACTGTCAGGAGGGATCTGCGCTGCTGGATGGTATTGCAACATCGCTTGACTTCTTCGATCCAAGAGAGCTTTTTTGAAATCGTGATGTCCAAGTATTGGGCGGTGGGAGGCAACTGGTGATGGCTGCACCACAGTTCGAGATGAACGTTGTTGTCCGGGAGGCTCGGTTTCGTGCACAGGTACGGGTGTTTGAAAAGGATCATCTGGGTGTTGTTGGGGGGTCTCTAGACGCGCGACAAATTCCTGGAAGCGGCGGCAGAACAGAGCGATATCTCCAAAAATGTGGTGTCGTCGGCGACTTGCGCCAGCGTGACAGATCTGTTCTGAAGTTGTGGGATGTTGTGACAGTAAAAGATGAACAGAAACGAGGATAGAATGGATTCTTGCGAGACGCCAGTTTTTGTACCCGGTGGCGGCGGCGGATCAGGAAACTCCGGAGGATGCGCACAAACTGGGAGGGGATTCCGGTGGCAAAGACCTTTTGAAGAAGCCCTTCGTGCCAAAACCTGTCGAATGAACGCTATATGTCGAGTAAAGTCGTGAGAATGCAGCTGACGTCCGTCTGGAGTTTGAAAAGTAGATTGTGGGTGGAAGAAGAATGTCGTACGTGGTCATGAGGTCTCGTAGCCTTTCGACGAGGATTTTCTCGAACACCTAAGACGTAGAGGAGCGTGATAGGGCGATGGGAAGAGGAATCGGATGGATGTGACGAGTTCTAAGGCTTCCCGTAGCAGTTGGCGGAGGGCTCTCTAGCCGGATGGGACAAAGAATATCCCGAGGCGATTCCGGGGGGACCCTGACCAGAGTGTTCATCGGGGAGTTGTCCTGTAGGTGGTGGATCTCCCCAAGAAAATTGGCGAAGACTTCTGCTTTCTCTTGAGGTTTCGTGGTTATCTGGCTGTTGTGTAGAGGCTGGGAGTTGCTCCACTTTCTGCAACCTGTCATGGTTCGAAGCTTGTTCCAGAACAGGTTTCCCTGTCTGTCATTCAGGCTAGAGCAGAGCTCTGACCAGCGCGCCTCCCGATGCCTCGTGACTTACTACCGGACGAGCGCGTTAAGTCGGTTCCACTGCGTCTTGACCAAAGAATCACGGGTTCTGGCGAATTCAATGTTTCTCTTTTAAGAGTCGGACTATGTTTCTTGGTGGGGGCGAACGTACGGCGTTGATGGACTTGAGCTGGACTGAGTTGTTGACTGCATCTTGCATAGTGGTTGAATGACTGAAAGGGAGCTTTAATTAGATCCTAAAGCTGCTGCTTTTCTCTAGGAATCAACAATGAAACTGATGAAGATGGGGGTTGTCTTCTGTGCTGGCTCTGTAGATCTAGTGGTTGCAAATTGTAAGTTTCAAAGATTTTTTTCACTTTGTCAAGAACATTGTCGTAGTCCCCTAGCACAAATGAACCAAGACGATTTGTATCTGCACAAATGAGATCTATCTACATGAATGCTTAAAATAAGGCTTGTCCAATAAGTAGGGAGACTCTATTAAAACACCGTTTTTCCATATAAATCTTATTAACTTAATTTCTATTAATAGATTATTTTATTTATTACAATTACTAACATTAGATTTATATGATATTTGCTCTATCAACTTCTTGCTATTAGTTCTTCCCAAAATATTTAAGGCTGTGCTCATAACCTCATTTCCATTACTTTTGATAACTTCTTCCAAAATTATTTTGGGTACTCTTCCAAATCTACCAAGATTTTTCGGTGTAACAGCACGTTTTGAATATGTTTTTTTGAGTAAGGCCCAAAATCGTCCGATAGCCTTTACTTTAGGCTTTCCAAATTTTGATGTAAAAGAAATTTTTTGTTGTTGCAAGTAATCCTTAGTCTTTTTGGTATAATAAACAGCAGGTATGTCCGGTTAGAAAAGTACTTTGCGATTTTTATTCTTCCATATTAAAGGACTAAATCTTTCCTTAACACATTTTTCAAATACTCTTCACCAGTCATGATTTCATCCGTGGTATAACATTTCCTAAAAATGTACTTGACTTTCTTAACGTTATTAGTAGTGCTCACAAACAATGGACGATCAGAAATCCTTTTGTAGTTATCTCATCTTAAAGTATCCATATATTTGCATAACTTTGTATATGATTGATTTTGGAATTTACTTGTTTTAGAAGTAATAAGAAGTTTTAAACTTATTGTGAATTGCAATATTTTTGTAGATTTGGATAATGCATTTCGAAAGTGTTCCTCTTTCTTTCCGCGACATGTTGACAACTGCTGATTAGTAAGTCAATTATTGTCATATACTATTAGTAGAAGGATTATTTAAAAAATTACACAGTATAACTAGATTGTATGTCTTAAACTAATTATAACAATGTTAACCGAAAGTTAGTCTCCCTACTTATTGGACAAGCCTTACTTCCAGGTAGGATTTCTGCGTTTGCTGCCTTTCAATAGTTTAAATAAAGCCACTCTTCAGCTTACTTACATAATATCAATAGACGTTTCTAGTAAAAATGAAACCTTTGTTTGTATACAGGTTTGTTGAAAACCAAAAGGGTTAGATATTTAAAGGGCCTATAATACGATCAAAAACAAGTTAGAAAATGTACGCGGGTCTGGGTCTGCAAATCAACTCTTTTCAAGATAATAGCGACTTTTTTCATTGACTTTGCAGTCTCTGTGTCCCTCAGGGTGTTCGGACTGACCAAGCTTTTCGAACTTCCTGATCTTTTCTATTTGGTTTGACTTTTGAGTAAGTTGAGTTATTCAAAGCAATGAAGTTTTTCTTACCTGTTGACCATTAAGTTTTATAGTTTGAAGATAGATATTGCACGAGTGCGAAGATCTGATGTTGCCTGGTTATCGTCTTTTGGTACAGGACAATGTGGTGCATCTAGTCGCGAACAAGGTATCAAATTTCGATCATTTATAAAGTTGTTGAGGCTTAGCCCAAAAGAGCTGTCTTTTTTATTTAACTTTTTACTGATATTTCTTTGTGGTAGCGTTTTCAATATTGCGTATCTTTTTCAAGCCCTTGCCTCAAAGTTTGATTTAAAAGGCCAGCTGATTTTCGAACCATTGCTAACCAAGTTACGAATCTTTGAAGCACAAGTTCCGCTCCATCCACTCAGAAAAGTGTGAAATTAACCAAATCGAGTTGGACTAGGTAACTAGAGAAACGTTCGTTGAATGTTTAGATTGGTGTTATAAAATTCAGAACTAGCCCGAAATTTTTTCCGAAAAACTGAGACCGTAACTTCTTTTTCCACCGGTAGGTAATACTCACAGTTCTTTGTCCAATAGCGAAAACCCAATTTCCATACCTATTACAGTTTCCAAGCTAGAAACTGTGTTAGATCTATGTTCAGCTTCACGTATTAATGGCCGTTTCGATTAGCTGAAAATTTGGAAAAGATGACTCTACCCAGCGCAAAGCCTTTAAATGGATTCCGCGTTCCTGCTAAGTCTTCCAACTAGAAAATATTGTTACAAAAATCAATAAACTATACGAGTGAAGAGAACCTGCTATGGAATTTAGCAAAGTATAGCCATTCCACAATATTAAACGGATACTATTTTAGAAAGCAAATTGAAAAGAGAATTTTAGTAACGTAGGCAAAAATTAAAAAACCTTTAGTTTTTCTATTTGAATATTTCCAATAATAAGAAGAAAACTTAATTAAAGAATACGGACAAAAAGCTCTTAGCCTTCCATTCTTTATCATGAAACACGTAGGTTTTTTGTTTCAAAACTTGAGTATTTTTCGGAAATCAACATGTGATATTACCTGATGCAAATCGGTTTCATTTTTGCTACATTAAAAGAAGTATTCTGATCCTGTCGTACCTTTTTAATATACTGGCTTTGTTGCATGTGTGCGGAGAGCGATGCGTATTTTGTCGAGTTAGCTAGTTGTAGACAGTCGTTGAGATTATCTGCAGTAATTTAACTGCGGAAGATTTTATTGGTCGTTTGTAAAGATGAGTAAAACGGTTTGCCGGTTATAAACCGGCTAGCATTCTGTGTATCGGAACTACTTACATACATTTTCCAATGGACTAAACGCCAAGCTCGCTGTGAGATAAAATAAACCGTGGAAAGTTTTAGTTTTAAATGTTACGGAAATGTTCGCGTGTTGCGAAATGTACTTTAGCAAAATAAAACGTCATCTTTGGAAGTGTGTTACACGTAGATTGGGAAGTGTCTGAAGAGTGACGTAGAAAGGATATGCTGTTTAACAAACGCAATAAAAGCAATACTTCTGAAAGAATCGAAAACGGGACAAATGAAATAAAATTAGAAGAATATGTAAAATTATGCAAATACATTGTTTTACATTTTAGTTACCTAACCAGCAATGAATTATTGGCTAGTTAAGAAACAAAATCAGTAATTAAAGTAACTGCCTAATTGTTAAAATTGTACGTTATTAAAAATATAAATAATGCGCAATTGTACCAGCAAATATGATAAATTAGCCACAGTATAAACTGATGCTCCCTAATTACTGCTTGACAATTAGAACTTGTTTATCTGTTCATTTATGCTTTCTAGTTTAATTGGAATGCATATAAAACCCTAACGCGTTTCGTCTGCGGTAAGAATTATTTCTCTGTAGTAACTTTGATGTTGCATATCTTGATATGAAGAATCTGTTTCTGACTGTTTCTTTGGCAGGTAAGAATGCTTCGAAATCCGAGTTAATTACTAATGAATACGGTGCACTTAGTATAATTTTGGAAATAGACATCATTTTCTTTTTAATGTCAGTGGGGCCTTTTGGGCTTTTGCAACCTTCCACTTTCCATTTTGCAATTTTTAGTGTAAAATACTATAGAAGAAGTGGAGTAGAGATTTAATCTATTCCACCATATTGTACCAAAGAATAATGTCTACCAGTTAAATAATTTACATTAAAAATGTTTGCAAAAGGCCAAGTGATAAGGTTAGGAAAAAATGTGGAAAGAATAAGTTTTAGATAATTTAAGACTGTACAAAATCAAAATATTCTTGTGATCGCATTCTACGAAGTAGAACTTAGAAATGAAGGCTTTAAATGGGACTTCTACTAAATTTTACCTTTTACTTAACTTCTCAAATAAAAAAGGGTGTAGTTATTTATGGAATAATTTTTATTTATAGTTCTGCTATGCAATGTTCAAGCAATTGCACCTCCAGTAGTAAAGTGCCTGTGTCCATTAGTTGCAACAATAGGTAAGATCAGTGACTATCGCTCTCTAACACTAACAGTAAATACCACATACGTATAGTCATTTTATCAGTCATAGCAAACCTATAGTATAAATGCAACCTGAGAGGCAATACGTAGTGTCACCATCTCTACTTATCATGCTGCTGAGTTAAAGATGATGGTAGGATGTTGAATAAAAATAAGTACGCAAACTGAGTGATAACGTTGAAGAGCTGTTCTTTCAATTTGATCAGGCCTTTAATAGTTTGGTACTCGCGGGTGGGAATGGTATGTCGCTTTATGATTAATTAATCGCTATTGCGTAGCAGCAACAGTAGGAAGCTTACCCGGCTTTTAAGCATCCATAATTATCTTCATTTCCTTTCCTATTATTGCGTGACCTACGTACATATTCCGATATTGTTTTATTAGATTCATCTACAGTTTTAAACTATTTTATTAGTGCCGACGCCGATACCAGGAATATGTTCACCAAGCATATTGCCCCCAGAAAATCCATTAATAGGAACACCACTAACAGCAATACCACCAGTAACAATGCCACCATTATCGCAGCAACCGCCTTTTAATCTAAGCGACGTCAGCTTCACATTAGCCACCAGAAAATTTCCCCGACCTGTACCATTGAATGGAAACAATTTACGAAACGTGAAAAATAAGAAGACTCTAATTAATATTGCTGGATGGGCACAGCCTACGACTGGACCCCAATCATATTTTCCAAATATTACTAAAGAATATTTGAAAAAAGAAGATTATAATGTCATTTTGGTGCACGCGGATAAACTGATGCGTATGTTGGAAATAGAGAGTATTAAGTATGTAGAACTAATTGGTAAGTAACATTAGCAGTACGAACAATAAGTTTATACTCATTCTATTTTTTATTCAGCGCAAACTGTTGCTGAAATGTTAATATTACTTTGTACTGAAACCAGACTCTACTGTCACAATATGCATATAATTGGACATGGTCTAGGAGCTCATATTGCTGGTCTCGTGGGACTTTACATATACAGAAAGAAGAACGTAAAAATTGACAGAGTGACAGGTTTGGAACCATCTAGGCTTGGTTTTGAGTTTGCACCACCTGACAAACGACTAGACAAGATGGATGCTAAAATAGTTGATGTTTATCACACGGCAGCTGATTGGCTTGGTTTAAATATGTCTCTTGGTACTATTGATTTCTGGATAAATGGCGGAAAAGCTCCACAACCAGGATGTTATTCTCTTTACACTTCTGGAAATGATTCATTCTCCACAGGCTACTGTAGGTTTGGATTGAGCATATGCTATTATATATACACAATTAGATCTCTTCCATTGGGCGAAAGATGTAGCAGAAATGCCAGTCTTAAAGCAGGTTTGTGTAAACGAAATGCTTTCCTATCATTGCGTCACATATGTACACATTCCCGTAGTCTATTATTAGATTCATTTACAGTTTTAAACTATTTTAGTAGTTCCGACGCCGATACCAATAATATGTTTACCAAGCATACCACCACCACCAAATTCATCAATAGGAACACCGCCAACAACAAGTCCTTCAATAGGAACACCACCAACTGCAAATTCATCGATAGGAATACCACCAACAGCAAGTCCTTCAATAGGAACACTACCAACAGCAACACCATCAGTAACAATTCCATCATCATTATCATCACCGCCTAATAATCTAAGCGATGTCCTCTTCACATTAGCCACCAGAACGTCTCCACGACCTGTACCATTGAATGAAAACAATTTAGAAATCGTTACAAATAAAGAGTCTAAAATTAATATTGCAGGATGGGCACAGCGTACGACTGGGCCGCAATCGTATTTTCCAAATATTACTGCAGAATATTTGAAAAAAGGAGATTATAATGTCATTTTGGTACATGCAGATAAACTTATGAATATGTCGGAAACAGAGAGTATTCAAAATGTAGAACCAATTGGTAGGTAACATTAGCAGTACAAACGATAACTTTTTATTCATTCTGTCTTCTATTTAGTGGAAACTGTTGCTGAAATGTTAATATTACTTCGTAATCAAGACAGACTTTACTTCTACAATATGCATATAATTGGGCATGGCCTAGGAGCTCATATTGCTGGTCTTGTAGGACTTTACATATATAAAAAGATGAACGTACAAATTAACAGAGTGACAGCTTTGGAAGTATCTAGGGTTGGCTTTGAGTTTGCACCACCTGACAAACGGCTGGACAAGATGGATGCTAGAGTAGTCGATGTTTATCACACAGCAGCTGGTTCGCTTGGTATAAATATGTCTCTTGGTACTATTGATTTTTGGATATATGGTGGAACAGCTCCACAACCAGGATGTCTTTCTCTCCAAACTTCTCAAAACGATTCATTCTCCGCAGACTACTGTAGTTTTGAAAAGAGCATATGGTATTATGTATACACAATTAGATCTGCTATTTATGGGGTAAGATGTAGCAGCTATGCCAGTTTTAAAGCAGGTTTGTGTGATCGAAATGACCAAGCTTATTTCGGCGATCGTTATGGAAGTGTGTACAGTGGCAATTTCTATTTAAATTTAACCTGTTCTAATCAAAAATGTGTAAGTAATGTTAAACCGCTGAGAAAGCGTTGAATTTCAAGTATGCGATCAGTCATTGCAAGAAAATAAGAAGGTGGCGGTACTTAATCATTAGTGAATTTAATTTTTTCTTTCTGTAATGATTAACTGACATAAATTGTTGTAGAAAATTATAAATAAGAATTAAAAGAAAATAAAAAAAATTCTAAAGTAACCGGCGGGATTTTCATGAACAGTCGATCCGCTGATTATGTAGCAGGCTGCCAGTCCATGCGGTCAAAATCCTCTTTTATTAAAAATCTCAAATTGCGATATTTGTATACAGCACTTTATATTTAGTATTAAAAATAAATAATAAAATGCAATTCGTTGTTACCTAATGGGTAAATAAATTAGTTATATCTCAGACAGGTTTGAATTGTAAACATTTCTTGTATTTACGTATTTGCTGTAAAATTAACTGGGGGAAAATAAAAGCATAAGCAAAAATGAACATTAAATTCTTATCTACATTCTTGTCGATACTAACACATCTTTAATAATATCAAAATCACGATTACACAGCATTAATGTGTTTGTTGAATGTATATTCATTTTATGTTTGTACTGTCTGATGGAACGTGATCACAGCACATTTCCCATATACTCAGTTAACACGGATACTGCATAGGTAAGGCATTTAGATGTAACAACGCTAGCAGTATAATCTCAAACACAGGCTTTGAACTTACAGATTTCCATACGCATGCACACATCGCCGCATAGTACGGCGAATTTTATAAATCTAGCAGGTAATCGCATTGCAGGAAATGCAATAGCTGTGGCGGTTTTACTTTACGCTTATTACCTATTTTATATTACGTTGAATGGATGTTGTACATTATGCTGTTGCGGTGAAATACAACTGTAGGAAGGAAATGTTTACTAACTGCACGGTCTTAAATTGCCGCTATTGCTTTTAATTACTAGAAAAGCTACGTTTCCAACAAAAAGAAAACAAATTGTTAATTAGATTAATGTTATACGAAGTTTTTCGTTTCAAAGCATTCATGTGTGTACTCTAACCTAACATTGTATGGTAAACGCAGCCAAGGTCGGCGCTAAGACATTTCGTACCTATGGCAGAACTTCTTGCATAGACCGTGGTTACTGCGTTGCTTGCATGAAAAGGTCTTCTAGAATTTATAAAACTTGTAAAATTGCAGCTCATATTTACTAACTTAACAGGTTCATATGGGGTTTCGTAAGTGTCGTAGTCCCCCCAGCACAAATGAACCAAGACGATTTGTACCTGCATAAATGACATCTGCGTGAATGCTTAAAATACTTCCAGATGGGATCGCTGTGTTTGCTTCGATAGTTGAAATAGAACTACAGCAAAAGCTCTTCAGACTACTTAGATAATATCAGCAGATAATTTCTAGTAAAAATAAAAGCTTTTGTTGTATCTGTGTTGTTGAAAAACAAAAGGGTTAGATATTTAAAGGCCCTACAATACGACTAGAAACAAGTTAGAAGGTCTTGATGTACGCGGGTCTGGGTTCACAAATCAACCCTGTTCCAGATAATAGCGACTTTCTTTTTTTTTTTTATTGATGTTGCAGCCTATGCTCCTCGAGGTGTTCGGACTGATCAAACTTTTAGAACTTTTTGAGCTTTTTCACTTGGTTTGAGCTTTGAGTCAGTTAAGTTATTCAAAGCAATGAAGTTTTTCTTTATTATTAGTTATTCTTACCTGAAGACCTTTATACCTTCTAGTTTGAAGATAGATATTGCAAGAGTAGGAAGATCTGATATTGCTTGGTTATCATCTTTTGGTAGGGGACATGTGATGCATCTATTCGGGAACAATGCATCAAATTTTGATCATTTATGAAGCTGTTGAAGCGCAACAGAGATATTTCAAGTGTACACGTCCGTTTTATTTAACTTTTTACTGATATCGCCTTGTGGTAGCGTTTTCAATGTTGCATACCTCTTACAAGCACTTGTGCAGCACTGCTCTGCCTCAAAGTTTGATGTAAAACGCCGGCTGATGTTCGGACAGGTCGATAATACTCACAGTCCTTCGCCCAACAGCGAAAACCCAATCCCCATACCTATTACAATTTCTATGCTAGAACCTGTGTTAGCTTTATGACCAGCTTCCCGTATACATGGCCGTTTCAATTAGCTGGAAATTTAGTTTTGAGACAGCAGGCAATAAAAATCGGTTATAAGTGAAATTTGGTACATTGACAAAAATAAAAAAACTTGAAACATTTCTATTTGAATATCTTTAATAATAAAAAGAAGAAAGCCGAATTAGAGAAAACGAACAAAAAGCTCTTAACTCTCTATTCTTCTTTCGTGTATTGAAACGCATAGTTTATTTGTTTCGAAACTGTAATATATTTTGAAAATCAACATGTGTTATCATCTGATGCAGATCGGTCTCATTTGTGCTAAATTAAAAAGACGTTTCTTGATCTTGTCGTAGCTTTCGAATATACTGACTTTGCCACATGTGTGCGGAAAACTAGAGACAAACGTCTGCTGAACAAGCGACTCGTATTTCATCGAGTTAGCTAGCTCAAGACAGTCGTTGTAGTTTCTGCAGTAATTTAACTGCGGATGGATGTATTGGTTCTTTGTAAAGGTGAGTAAAAAGGTTTGCCCGTTCTAAAACCGGCTAGAAATCTGGTATCGGAACTGCTTAGATATTTTGCACTGGACTAAAAGTCGAGTTCCCTATAAGTTAATAAACCATGGAATGTTGTAGTCTTGAACGTTATGGGAATGTTCGTGCGTTGCCAAATGTATTTTAGAAAAACAGAAAGCCGCCTTTGGTTGGTTATATGCTACACGTATATTGAGAAGTGTCTTAAGAGTGACGTAGAAAGGGTATGGTGTTTAAGAAACTCAGTAAAAGCAATAGTTTTAAAGGAATCAGAAACAAGAGACAAGTGGAATAAAATAGGAAGAAAAAGGAAACATTATGCTACATTTTTGTTATCCAATCAGCATTGCATTGCTTGCTAGTTGGGAAGCAGAATAAGTAATTAAAAGTAACGGCCTAATTGTTAAAAATGTGCATTATTAAAAATATAAATAATACGCAATTAGGTCAACAAGTATGACAATTTATCCAAATTGTTGTTGGTATTACCTTATTATTTCCTCACAATTAGCACATGTTTACCTGTTGACTTATTCTTTTTAGTTTAATTGGAATGCGTATAAAACCCTGGCACGTTTCGCTGACGGTAACATTTATTTCTGTTTAGTAACTTTGATTGCGCATATATCAATATGCAGAATCTGTTAAAAAAAGTTCTGACTGTTTGTTTGGCAGGTAAGAATGCTTCGAAATCTGAGATAATTACTAATGAATACGGTGCATTTGGATATAGATTTGTCGATTTTCTTTGAAGGTCAGTGGGATCTATTGGAGTCTTTACAACCTTCCACTTTCCATTTTGCAATTTCTAGTATAAAATAGTACAGAAGAAGTAGAGATGAATAGTACTTTGTAAAAACTATATTGAATCTATTCCGCTATATTGTACCAAAGAGTAATGTCTACCAGTTAAATAATCGACAATATAAATTTTTGCCAAGTGCAAAGTGATAAGGTTAGGAAAAATTAAGGAAGGAATAAATCTTAGATAATCTAAGACTGTTCAATATCAAAATATTCTTGTGAGGGTGTTTTATTGTTCTACGAATTTCTTTAAATGGATCGTTTATTAAATTTTGCCTTTCACTTTACTTCTCAAACAAACAAAGCCTGTAGTTATTTATGGAATAATTTTTGTTTATAGTTCTGCTATACAGTGTTCAAGCAATTGTACCTCCAGCAGTAACGTGCCAGTGTCCATTAGGTTCAACAATAGGTAAGATCAGTGACTATCGCTCTCTAACACTAACAGTAAATACCACATACGTATATTCATTTTATCAGTAATAGCAAACCTATAGTATAAATGCAATCTGAAAGGCAATACGTAGTGTTACTCTCTGCACTTTCGTATCAAAAAAATTACGCAGAATGGGTGATAACGTTGAAGAACTGTTCTTTCAATTTGGGAATGGTGTCGCTTTATGATTGGTTAATTGCTATTGAGCCTCAGCAACAGTAGGAGGTTCAAATGGCTTCTAAGCATCCATAATATTCTTCATTTGCTTTCCAATCATTGCGGGACATACATATTCCGATAGTGTCTTATTAGATTCATTTATAGTTTTAAACTCTTTTATTAGTGCCGCCTTTTAATCCAAGTGATGTCAGTTTCACAATAGCCACCAGAAAATCCCCACAACCTGTACCATTGAATGCAAACAATTTAGAAATCGTGGAAAATAAACCGACTAAAATCAATATTGCTGGATGGTTACAGCTTACGACTGGACCACTATCATATTTTCCAAATATTACTAGAGAATATTTGCAAAAAGGAGATTATAATGTCATTTTGGTGCACGCGGATAAACTGATGACTATGTTGGAAATAGAGAGTGTTCAGTATGTAGAACCAATTGGTAAGTAACATTAGCGGTACAAACGATAACTTTTTATTCTTTCTGTCTTGCATTTAGTGCAAACTGTTGCTGAAATGTTAATATCACTTCGTGCTGAAAACAGACTCTTCTTCAACAATGTACATATAATTGGACAAGGCCTGGGAGCTCATATTGCTGGTCTTGTAGGACTTTACATATATAGAAGGATGAATGAACAAATTTACAGAGTGACAGCTTTGGAAGTATCTAGGATTGGTTTTGAGTCAGCACCAGCTGACAAACGACTGGACAAGATGGATGCTAAAATAGTTGATGTTTATCACACGGCAGCCGATTGGCTTGGTTTAAATATGTCTCTTGGTACTATTGATTTCTGGATAAATGGCGGAAAAGCTCCACAACCAGGATGTCTTGCTCCTCAGGTTTTTCAAGAAGATCCACTCTTCATAGGCTACTGCAGTTTTAAAATGAGCATATGGTATTATGTATACACAATTAGATTTGTTGTTTTGGGTGAAAAATGTAACAGCTATGCAAATTTTAAGGCAGGTTTGTGTGAACAGAATGAGATTGCTTATTTTGGCGATGATTATACAGGAAAATACACAGGCAGTTTCTATTTAGATTTAACCTGCCCAGATAAAAAATGTGTAAGTAATGTTAAATAGCTGGGAAAGCGTTGAATTTAAAGTATGCGAACAGTAATTGGAAGAAAATAAAAAGGTGGCGGTACTTAATGAATAGTAGATTTAATTTTTTTTTCTGTAATTAGAAAATTATAAATAAAAATTAAAACAAAATAAAAAAAATTCTAAAGTATCCGGCGGGATTTGAACACGCGATCCCTTGGTTATGTAGGAGGCTGCCAGTCCATGTGGCCAAAATCTTTATTTATTAAGAATCTCAAATTGCGATATTTGCATACAGCACCTTATATTTAGTATGAAAGATTAATAATGAAATGCAGTTCGTTAATACGTAATAGGTAAATAAAATTAGTTATAGTTTTTAATTGTGAACATTTCTTTCATTTACGTATTTACTGTAAAATCAACTGGGAAAAAGAAAAACATAAGTAAAAATTAACATTGAATTCCGTATATGTACATTCTTGTCGATACTAACACATTTTTAGTAATATCAAAATCACGATTGCACGGCATTAATGTGTTTGTTGAATGCATATTCATATTATGTTTATACTGTCTGATGAAACGTGGTCGCACCACATTTCCCATATTCTCAGTTAATAACGGAAACTGCATAGGTAAGGCATTTAAATGTAACAACACTGCAATATAATCTCAAACACAGGCTTTGAACTTACATATTTCCATACACATACACACTTTGGCGCATAGTACTGCGAATTTTATAAATCTAGAAAGTAATCGGATTGCAGGAAATGCAATAGCTGTGGCGGTTTTACTTGACGCTTATTACCTATTTTATATTACGTTGAATGCTGTTGCGGTGAAGTAAAGCTGTAGGAAGGAAATGTTTACTAACTACACGGTCTTAAATTGTCGCTATTGCTTTTAATTGTTTAAAAAGCTACGTTTCCAACTAAAAGAAAATCAAATGTTAATTAGGTTAATGTTATGCGCAGTTTTTCATTTCAAAGCATTTATATATGTACTGTAACCTAACATTGTATGGTAAACTCTGCTAAGGTCGGCGCTAAGGTATTTCGTACCTATGGCAGAACTTCTTGCACCGGCCGTGGTTACTGTGTTGATTGCATGAAAAGGACTTCTAGAATTTACAAAACTTGTAAAATTGCAGCTCATATTTACTAACTTAACAGGTGCTTATGGCGTTTCGTATTAAATGCCTGCATATTGCGTGAAAAACGCAGAAAATCTACTCTAAACACTCCAAGACACTTGGAATATCTGGCAACTAATAGCCCAAGTAATAATCACCCACCGTTTGCAAATTATTAGAATTTTCTAAAAACTCTGGAAATGTCGGTTAGTGATTAAATTTCTGAATACCCTACTTACGAGGGAATTACAGAAATTTTAACGACAAGCAGACGACTCTTAAGTTAATTGAATAAGCAAAATCGTATGTACTTTCTTGATTTCTACCAAATCCTAAATTAAAAATAAAAAAATTTTTGTTCTGGTTGAGGTTTATTTTGGATGTTTATTGGTTGACTTACCAAATTTGTTGAAAACGTAATTCTCGGCGCATTAATATTTGGATACTACTGTTTTAAAAACTCGTTTTTGTTTAGTAATTTCCAAATAGTCTGCGTAAGCCAATTCAGTTTGCTTAACGATTCTATAGGCCTTCGGAAAAGTTGTAGGATTTGAGGGTGAAGCTTTTTTTAATAAAATATTCTATTGAGTTCTATTGAGTATTTAGCTAACTGTCTGTTAGCTAAAGCTTTTAATAATCTTTGAGAACTGGTCATAATATTATCATCCAAATGTTGTACTGTTTTAATTTTAACATTTTTTGTAAAATCTCACATTTCTTCATGTGGCTCGGCAAATTGTTGAAGTAAAACTTTTTTCATTTGCGCCCATGTGTCAATCGAAAACGTTGCAATTTTATAATAAGCTCTGTGAATTGAGATTTATTTGATTATAATAAAAATTTAATTTGAGAACGTCAAAAATTTGCAGCATCATAAAATATATTAATAATCGACAATGTTCTAGATCTAGAGATTAACAAGTTGGGTTAGTTCTAATGAAAAATCGTTAGGTTAGTCTCGCACCGAATACCTTAGGTTTACCTTACAAGTTCAACATTTAGATTAGGTTCCTCTTAAATGCACAAATTTTTTAACGTTGTGCCACTCGAAATGTTGAAGAATCTTTAGACATAATCAGTGGCACTACGCCGGTTATTCAAAAAGTAGTCCAGAATTTACAAAGTTGTTAAGCTGCAAATCGATTCTAGGGACATTTACATAGTTTGCACTGTAGATGCTCATTGTGAAGCATGTTTTGTAGAGGAATGTGATGAAACTAATTGCATCCTGTTTTCGAGATGACGTATGACCTTACCTCAGGGCGTTGAACTTCGCAGGCTTCAAAAAATCAGTTTTACTAGAAAACGACGTATTTCCCAGAAAAAACACAAGATTAGTTTTTTTCTTCCTAAGCGATCGATCACTGATTCCGAAAATAAAGATATTTTCAATTCTGCAGTGACGTAACGATTCTTTTAGCGTAGGGGGCTAGCCCACCCTCGATTCTCCACCTCTGATAGAGATATCAAACACAAAACTACGTAAGATAGTAAACACCTTAGGTAATTCTATTTTTGAAATATTGGGAGAACAAGAAATCTTAAATGAACCTTTGACATCATGTATATCGAAAACTGTGCACTTTAGAAAAAAAACTTGTATGACAAAAACAATTAATAAATTACCGACATAGGTTTTTTAATTCATAGGTTACGCTAATTGGATTATTCATTCTTTTAATGGCACGTAACTGTTTGCGTTCAGGGCTGGCGTTAGAATATTTGGCTCCATCGTGTAGTAACCAGGGTGGTGCATTTAATGTCAAACTCAGTTGTATAATTTGCCCCATTTGCGGCAGCCCTGCTTTAGATAATCCCTGGGCACTACATTGCTTGTACAAAAAGTACTTAGGGACTTGAAGATACAGGTTTTCATAATATTATTTAAAATGTTTGAAAACTCTGGAAATCTATTCCAACCACTCGTAGGCACTAAATAACCAATGGCTTACTAGTTCGAAACGTAGGAAATCTCAAAATAATCCGTAGTGCTACATTAACTGTAAAAGAAACACATCTAGAATGTACAAACATGTAAAGTTGCAAATTGAATTTGGGAACTTACAGCTGCGGATTTTCATGATATTATTAAATGTTTGAATATTCTCAGAAAAACGCTGGCAATGTACTCTGAACACTCTTAGTTACTAAATGATCAACAGATTGTTAATTTGAAATTACATATTACGTCATGGCATTCGAAACGTAAAAAAATCTTTAGATAATCCATGGCTCTACGCTGATTGTACAAAAAGTACATCTACAATTTATAGAACTATAAAACTGCAAATCGAAATTAGTGACTTACATAGACTTTGGTTTTCATAATTTTCTTAAATGTCTGAATATTCTGGAAAGAACGCTGAACATTTTGGAAAAACGTTGGGAATCTACCCTTAAACACCCGTACACTCTAAACAACCAATAGAATATTATTTCAAAAGTATGTTGTCCATATGTAGTTTCCTGGTGCAAACTCCTTCGCCACGCATTCTTTATCTCTTAGTTTGCTTTGAAGGAAGCCAATCAGTAATATATCAGTGCCAAGCTTTTCTGCAATTTGATTCTTTTTATTTAAGATACTTAATTGAATGCTGCACGTTTACAAATATTTAGTTGTGGAATATTTGCTTATTTATTTGTACCCATGCGTAAGACCACCAAATGACTAGTACGGTGCATTACAATTACATTCTTGGTTTTCATGGTTTTATTATTATGAATAACTAGTATGCACGGTATGCAACGTACTTATTTACCACCAGGGAGGAAGGAGCTCATCAACTAATTAGTAATATGGAAATTATTGAATTCCATCAGACATGATATGTCAGTGATTGAATGATTTGATTTTTTAAATCTTCATTATATAGGGTGCCTCAAGGTTTTATTATCATTCTGTTCTTTCCAACACTTTCTTTTTTTAAGTATAATCCTAACAACCTGTTTTATGCAGAAATCGATTATCTTGGCTACAGCGAATTTTATTTGGAAACATCCATTTATATAGGGGGGAAATCGCATATATTATAGAAAAAATAGGAAACGTGAAATCTTGCGATAATTCTTGCTGTATGTTGAATAATCTCTGAGGCTTTATTAAATCTTTAACGTTGATCACTATGTACCGTATAAAAAACAGTAAAATAGAAAATAGTTTTATAGTGATAAAATGACCAAGTCAGCTTATACGGCTTAGGTCGCTTGGATCAGGAAACACAGGAAACCGACCAGTATCAAGCCTGGAATATAATTAGGATTTTATGACCAAAAACAACAAATACCAATTATTTAGTTGGGCGCCGTTATTTTCTTAAAGGAACCTGGAGGAAAGCAAAAGCCGGATGAATCGTAGTCTTGTTAGTTGGCAATTAAGATAAACAGACACAGTGGTGAAACGTCAACCAACAGTAATTTTATTATATTAATTATTAAGCCAAAAGCTAAGACACGGTCCCGCTTTACCTGGAAAACCTGAAAGGCCTGAAAATGTCAGGAAGTTTCTAACCATCCACAAAGTCATGGAATAGTCGGGGGATTCAATAAAAATCTTTAAAAGTCATAGAATTTAAGATTAAGGTTTAGAAAGACTTTTGTTGGAAAAAACTCAAAGAGATATCTAGGAAAAAAGTAACAGTCAAGGAGTTTTGAAACTATATAGAAACTAATTAATCTAAACTAACCAAGATTACTCCCTTTTATAAGAGCGGGAAATCATCAGATGAAGACCAACCAAGAACAAGACTATTTAAAGAGATATTCCCCTATAGAAAAATGTAGCTGTTTTTTAATACTAGGTGGTAATATACGAAATTTCAATTTTACCCTACAATTTCCGAGGGGAAGCTTACGCAAAACAGATTATCAATAATACGCAACCACTCGTTCTAAAATTCGCTGATCGAATGAATGTCAAAACACCATACGTGATAGATCATGTAGATTGATCAACTTAGACTAGAAAGTGGATCTGAAAGTTTCATCGATGCTTTTCGACCCTTTTTATAATTTATGATAAAAATAAAACTTTTACACGGGATGGACAAGAAATATCTGAAGAATTTATAGAAATATAATCATTTTGAAATAAATCAACAGGGGGAGCTATGAAAGTTCTGGAACTGGAGCTCCTGTACACATAATATGGATTACATGTGGGCTTTGCAGGATGTCTTTAGTTTTCTCTTAGGGTGCCTGGAAATATGGGACCGGGTGGAGTTCTCAGGGTGTCGAGAGCGGCGGTTCAGTTCTGCTCGATGGCTCTTTTCTGTTAAGACAGGGTTTCGATTCGCCTGGAAGACCTGAAAGACCTGAAAATGTCAGGAATTTTCTAACCATTCCTAAAAGTCATGGAATAATCAGGGAATTCAACAAAAATCTTTAAAAGTAAATGTAATATTAAGGTCTGGAAAGACTTTTGTTTTAAAAGAAACTCGAAAAGATATCTAGGAAGAAAGTAATAGTCAGGGAGTTTTGAAACTACAAAGAAACTAATTAATTTAAACTAACCAAGTTTACTTTAACTTCTAAACAGTAAGTACTAAAATAAATATGTAAAATTTATTTTGTTTAATTCATCAGCCATCTAACTACGGACAACTATATCATCGTAGAAAAAAAGCAAAACATTGCAATTCACAGCTGATCCTTCAGGGACATAATCTTGCGGTTTCTCTTTCCAATGATCTGATCTTGTATAGTGATCAGGAACCCTTCAGTTTCTGAAAATAGATCAGCAGTGGTTAGTTAGATGTTTGACGATGAAAACTTTTTTCTGTACTTATTTGTAGATCCTAGTCACTGATCGATTTTGATGATGTTTCATAAATCAATATCGTTGCGCTCTAGATATTGTGCTTGGAGAAGATCAAGATAATCATTGGACTTATCGTTCTTGTTTCCCTTGATATACCTACATTAAAGGTTTTACACTTATCAAATTCAAACGGGGTCATCGTACCGTTGTTCAATGCAAATTTTTACTTGGCAAAACAATTCTTCTAAAGCCGCAATTTGAATGCAGTGACGGTAGACCAGGGAATTTCGGTGCAGGATGAATAATGGTCACGACCTGCGGAAAGGCCTAAACTTCGAGTGCAGGCCGATCGGGATGGGGCTGGAAATTGTAAATTCATAGCCTGTTCTAATTAGAGAGATGAGAAATAGTTCAAAACTAATTGCTGAGCAAAAATATATTGGGCTTAAACGATCTTCTGGAAAGTTTTAATTCTAATTGAGCGAGTTACGATCTTATTACCATTGCGATCTACATGCTACGACCATTTTTCGTTGCCATCATCTTCTTCTTCTTCCTTCTTTGCTTTAGCCGATTTCGCCTGTTTATTCTTCGTCCACTTGCTTTCTTTCAAGGCTCGTCCTACGCTTCTATATCCTGATGGTGACTCTTTTATCTTCCAATCGGTTGATATGTTCATTCCACTTTTTTTTTCTATTTAATACACAGTTGTTAATATCGTCTACTTTACGTTATGTTTCTTATATTTTCGCTTCTCTCTCTGTCCATAAGTGTCTTTCCGGCTATTCTGTGGCCCATCCTCACTTCTGCTGTTTCTAATAGTCTGGTCTAGTTTCTGCTGTATTTGTCATCACTGATCTTATTGCTGTTTTGTATATTCTAGATTTCGCTTCGCTTTCTCTATTTTTGTTGCGCCACATGATATTATTAAGCAGCCCGCAATCCATGCCGCCTTTTGTTTGTTCCATCAACTTTCCTTCAACGTCACCGCAGCTGGAGATTTCTACCTCAAGATATTTAAATTTCATTTCCTGTTTAGTAACTTCTCCATCAAGCACGAGTTTACATCGCATGGGCGTTTTTGATGTTGTAAGTCGTTTTCGCCTTTCGTGGCTTGCAGGCCATCGTTGGCATAGCATTTAATGGTAATATCTTCCTCTCCCATTTTGTATCCTTTTGCTGTGCGCAACATTTTTTATTATCTCGTCTTTGATTACACTAAAGAGAAGAGGACTCAGTTGTACCTGCACAAATGACATCTACATTAATGCTTAAAATAGTTCTAGATGGGATCGCTGTGTTTGCTTCCTTTCGATAGCTCAAATAGAACTATACTAAAAACTCTTCCGATTACTTGGATTATATCAACAGACGTGTCTAGTAAAAATAAAAATTTTGTTGTATCTGTGTTTGTTGAAAAACAAAAGGGTTAGATATTTAAAGGACCCACAATACAATCAAAACCAAGTTAGAAAGTCTTGATGTACGCGGGTCTGGATCCGCAAATCAACCCTTTCCAGATAATAGCGACTTTCTGTTATATTGATGTTGCAATCTGTATTCTTTGAGGTGTTCGGACTGATCAAACTTTTAGAACTTTCTGAGCTTTTTCATTTGGTTTGAGCTTTGAATCAGTTAAGTTATTCCAAGCAATGAAGTTTTTCTTTATTATATTAGTTATTGCTACCTGAAGACCTTCATGTCTTTTAGTTGGAAGATAGATATTACAAGAGTACGAAGATCTGATGTTGCTTCAGGGCGCAGTAATTGTTAAAGGTGTGGTTATCCTCTTTTGATCACTTATGAAGCTGTTGAAACGTAGCCGAGATATTTAAAGTATACACGTCCAAAAAGAGCTAAGTCCGTGTTATTTAACTTTTTACTGATATCGCCTTGTGGTAGCGTTTTAAATGTTCTATACCTCTTACAAGCACTTGTGCAGCACTGCTTTGTCTCAAAATTTGATATAAAAGGCCGGCTGGATTTTGGACAGGTCGATAATACTGACCATCATTCTACCAACAGCGAAAACCCAATCCCCATACCTGTTACAATTTCCAACCTAGAACTTGTGTTACCTTTATGACCGTTTCAATTAGCCGAAAATTTAGTTTTGAGACAGCAGGCATTAAGAATCGGTATAAGAGGATTTTAGTATGATAGGAAAAATAAAAAAAAACTGGAAACCTTTCTATTTGAATATTTTTAATAATAAAAAGAAGAAAGCCTAATTAGAGAAAACGGACAAAAAGCTATTAAACCTCTATTCTTCCATCATGTATTTAAACGCGTAGTTTATTTGTTTCAAAACTGTAATATATTTTGAAACTCAATATGTGTTATCACCTGATGCAGATCGGTCTCATTTTTGCTAAATTAAAGAAGTTTTCTGATTTTGTCGTAGCTTTCTAATATACGTCTGCTAAGCAAGCAACGCGTATTTCATCGAGTTAGCCAGTTCAAAAAGGTCGTTGGAGTTTTTGCAGTAATTTGACTGCGGAGGAATTTATTGGTTCTTTGTAAAGGTGAGTAAAAAGGTTTGCTCGTTCTAAAGAACCGGCTGGAAATATGTGGATCGGAACTGCTTAAGATATCTTGCACTGAACTAAAAGTCAAGTTCGCTGTCAGTTAATAAACCATAGAAAGTTTTAGTTTTGAATGTTATGGGAATGTTCGCGCGTTGCCAAATGTACTTTAGATATATGCTACACGTATATCGAGAAGTGTCTTAAGAGTGACGTAGAAAGGGTATGCTATTTAAGAAACTCAGTAAAAGCAATAGCTTTAAAAGAATCAAAAACAAGCGACAAACGGAACAAAATTGTAAAAAAAAAGAAAAAATTATGCAAATTTTATATTATGAATGGTACATTGTTCTACATTTTGTTATCCAATCAGCATGGCATTATTTGCTAGTTGAGAAGCAAAATTAGTAATTAAAAGTAACGGCTTAATTGTTAAAAATGTGCATTTGAAAAAATATAAATAATAAGCAATTAGATCAAGTATGGCAATTTAGCCAAATTGTTATTGGTATTATCTTATTATTGCCCCGCAGTTAGCACATGTTTATCTGTTGACCTATTCTTTTTAGTTTAATTGGAATGCTTATAAAACCCTGCCACGTTTCGCTCACAGTAACATTTATTTCTCTTTAGTTGCTTTGATTGCGCATATCTCAACATGCAGAATCTGTTAGAAAAAGTTCTGACTGTTTCTTTTGCAGGTAAGAATGCTTTGAAATCTAAGATAATTACTAATGAATACGGTGCACTTAACCCTACTTTGGATATAGATTTATCGGTTGCTTTTGAAGGTCAACGGGACCTATTGGGGTCTTCACAACCTTCCACTTTCTATTTTGCAATTTTCAATACAAAATATCGTAGTAGAGAAGAACTAGAGATGAATAGTACTTTGTAAAAACTATATTTAATCTATTCCGCTATACAGGGTGGTCCAAGATTCCGCTCTAGTAAGATAATAGCTTTATGTTAGGAAATAGAAACAAATTGAAAGCATACAGCAACATAGTGCATTTGGAAGCATAACCTAAAAATATTTTGAATTATACAGGGTGTTCTATTTGTTTGTGGCAGCATCTTACATTATTTTTCCAAACGGAACACCCTGTATATTACTTCATTTTTGGATTCCCTTTTGCATTTAGATTCATTTTTATTAATCACATGTTTGGTCTAAATTGCGCCGTTTTCGAGATATTTAGTATTTTTTGAAAAAATTTAGTTTTACATTGTTTTAGAATTTTGAAATATCTCTGGAACTAAACAGGATACAAAGATACGGTTTGATCATCGTGTCAAATACGGGTTGCTACATCAATTGTGTTACAAATGGCATTGTTAAAGATTACTATGGTCCCATTATGGATCATTGAAAATGAAGATCTTCAATCATGGATAACTTGATATTTTTAAATAGAACGATATAAAAATTTTTGTATAATCAGACTTAAAATTTAATTTTCTTTTATTTTTATTTAATGGACATTGGGTCTATGGTTTAAGCGTTATTTTATAAAAACGCTAATTTTGGTTGCTGGTGCGCCGTCGTTGAAAAATTAGTGTATTTTTTAAGTATAGCCCTCTGCTTACAAAATACAATACAACAAAATACAATTTTTCAACACGATGGCACACCAGAGAATCGTCACGTTACAAATCATCTTAATAATACGTATTGACGATGAATTGGTTGCCATAGCCCTGTAAGATGACCTGCAAAATGTAATGTAGTAGTAGGTACTGTTTTGTTGAAAATTGCTAGAGTTCCTTTCTTTTGTTTTGTTCAAAACACAAAAAAATATAAATCTACATGTACATACGAATAATTCAAATGTTAGTTGCAACTACTGTTTCTAAGCACAGCCCTCTTTACTAAATATGGTTATTTAAATTAACAAAATTAGCGTTTTTATAAAATAACGCTTAAACCACCGCAGATAGACCCAAAGTCCATTAAATAAAAATGAAAGAAAATTAAATTTTAAGTCTGATTACACAAAAATTATTATATCGTTCTATTTAAAAATATCAAGTTATCCATGATTGAAGATCTTCATTTTCAATTATCCATAATGGGACCATAGTAATCTTTAACAATGTCATTTGTAACACAATTGATGTAGCAACCCGTATTTGACACGATGATCAAACCATATCTTCTTATCCTGTTTAGTTCCAGAGATTTCAAAATTCTAAAACAATGTAAAACTAAATTTTTTCAAAAAATACTGAATATTTCGAAAACGACGCAATTTAGACCAAACGTGTGATTAATAAAAATGAATCTAAATGTAATAGGGAATCCAAAAATGAAGTAATATACAGGGTGTTCTGTTTGGAAAAACAATGTAAGATGCTGCCACAAACAAATAGAACACCCTGTATAATTCAAAATATTTTTAGGTTATGCTTCCAGAGGCACTATGTTGCTTTCTGCTTTCAATTTGTTTCTATTTCCTAATATAAAGCTATTATCTTACTAGAGCGGAATCTTGGACCACCCTGTATTGTACCAAAGAGTAATGTCTACCAGTTCAATAACGACAAATATAAATTTTTGCCAAGTGCAAAGTGAAACCGAGGAAGGAATAAATTTTAGATAATCTAAGCCTGTACAATATAAAAATATTCTTGTGTAGGTGTTTTGTTGTTCCACGAAGTAGAACTTGGAAATGAATTTTTTTAAATGGAACGTCTACTAAATTTACCTTTCACTTAACTTCTCAAACAAACAAAGTGGGTAGTTATTTATGCAATATTTTTTATTTATAGTTCTGCTATACAATGTTCAAGCAATTGTACCTCCAGTAGTAACGTGCCTGTGTCCATTACTTCCAACAATAGGTAAGATCAGTGACTATTGCTCTCTAACACTAACAGTAAATACCATATATATTCACTTCATCACAGTCATAGCAAACCTATAGCATAAATACAATCTGAGAGGCAATACGTAGTGTTACCCTGTGCACTTTCGTATCGTAATAATTACGCAGACTGGGTGATAACGTTGAAGAACTATTCTTTCAGTTTGGTCGGGCCTTTAATAGTTTGGTAGTCCCGGATGGGAGTGATGTCGCTTTATGATTGGTTAATTGCTATTGAGCCTCAGCAACAGTAGGAGGTTCAAATGGCTTCTAAGCATCCATAATATTCTTCATTTGCTTTCCTATCATTGCGGGACATACATATTCCGATAGTGTCTTATTAGATTCATTTATAGTTTTACACTCTTTTATTAGTGCCGCCTTTTAATCCAAGTGATGTCAGTTTCACAATAGCCACCAGAAAATCTCCACAACCTGTACCATTCAATGCAAACAATTTAGAAATCGTGGAAAATAAACCGACTAAAATCAATATTGCTGGATGGTTACAGCTTACGACTGGACCACTATCATATTTTCCAAATATTACTAGAGAATATTTGCAAAAAGGAGATTATAATGTCATTTTGGTGCACGCGGATAAACTGATGACTATGTTGGAAATAGAGAGTGTTCAGTATGTAGAACCAATTGGTAAGTAACATTAGCGGTACAAACGGTAACTTTTTATTCTTTCTGTCTTGTATTTAGTGCAAACTGTTGCTGAAATGTTAATATCACTTCGTGCTGAAAACAGACTCTTCTTCAACAATGTACATATAATTGGACAAGGCCTGGGAGCTCATATTGCTGGTCTTGTAGGACTTTACATATATAGAAAGATGAACGAACAAATTTACAGAGTGACAGCTGTGGAAGTATCTAAGCTTGGTTTTGAGTCAGCACCAGCTGACAAACGAGTGGACAAGATGGATGCTAAAATAGTTGATATTTATCACACGGCAGCTGGTACGCTTGGTTTAAATATGTCTCTTGGTACTATTGATTTCTGGATAAATGGCGGAAATGTTCCGCAACCAGGATGTCTTGCTCCTCAGATATTTCAAGAAGATCTAGTCTCCATAGGCCTCTGCAGTTTTAAAATGAGCATATGGTATTATGTATACACAATTAGGTTTGTTGTTTTGGGTGAAAAATGTAACAGCTATGCAAATTTTAAAGCAGGTTTGTGTGAACAGAATGAGAGGGCTTATTTCGGCGATGAATCCGGAACAAAGTACAAAGGCGATTTCTATTTAGATTTAACGTGTTCTAATCAAAAATGTGTAAGTAATGTTAAACCGCTGAGAAAGCGTTGAATTTCAAGTATGCGATCAGTCATTGCAAGAAAATAAGAAGGTGGCGGTACTTAATCATTAGTGAATTTAATTTTTTCTTTCTGTAATGATTAACTGACATAAATTATTATAGAAAATTATAAATAAAAATTAAAAGAAAATAAAAAAAATTCTAAGGTATCCGGCGGGATTTGAACACTCGATTTCTTGATTATGTAGCGGGCTGCCAGTCCATGAGGCCAAAATCTTCATTTATTAAAACTCCAAAATTATCATGTTTTCTTACAGCAACTTATATTTAATATGATAGATTAATAATAATAAAATGCAGTTCGTTAATACCTAATAGATAAATAAAGTTAGTTATTTGTGAACATTTCTTGCATTTCGTATTTGCTATAAAATCAACTGGGGAAAATAAAAGCAAGTAAAAATAAACATTGAATTCCCTATATGTAATTATTCTTGTCAATACCAACACATAATAATATCAAAATCACGATTACGCAGCATTGATGTTTGTTGAATGCATATTCATTTCATGTTTATACTGTTTGAGTGAACGTGGTCGCAGCACATTTCCCATATGCTCAGTTAACAGGGAAACTGCATAGGTAAGGCATTTAAATGTAAGAACACTACAGTACAACTTCGAACACCGGATTTGAACTAACAGATTTACAGACACATACACACATTGGCGCATAGTACAGCGAACTTTATAAATCAGGAAATGCAGTAGCTGTGGCGGTTTTACTTTACGCTTATTACCTATTTTATATTACGTTGAATGGATGTACATTATGCTGTCTCGGTAAAATAAAACTGTAGGAAGGAAATGTTTACTAACTGCACTGTCTTAAATTGCCGCTATTGCTTTTAATTACTTGAAAAACTACGTTTTTAACAAAAAGAAAAATGTTAATTAGATTAATGTTTTTTCAAAGCATTTGTGTATGTACTCTGACCTAACGTTGTATGGTAAACGCAACCAGGGCCGAACCTAAGGTATTTGGTATCTATGGCAGAACTTCTTGCATCGGCCGTGGTTACTGCGTTGACTGCATGAAAAGGACTTCTAGTATTTACAAAACTTGTAAAGTTAAAAGTCGTATTTAAGTACGAACTTCACAGGTACATATGGAGTTTCGTAATGTTATTAAATATCTGAATATTGCGTGAAAAACGCTGAAAATCTACTCTAAACACTCCAAGACACTAAGTAACCAATAAATTTTTAGTTCGAAACTACGAATTCGAAGCGTAGAAGGATCTTTACAGTTTGTGCGAAAAGTACGTCTAGAATTTACAAAACTGTAAAACAGATACGAATTTTCATATTGTTATTAAATGTCTGGATATTTTGGGAAGAGCATTATATTCAAGTGTTGTACGTACTTCTCCTGTTTTGAGGCTTATTAGCAGAGCCTCCTCTTGGAGTTAAGATTGGGATAGTCATAATCAGCTTCACCCGCAGATTATGCTAGACTCCGAGCCGGTTGAGCGACAGGGCGGTATACCCAGCTGTGATGCGCAGACACCTACCGTTACCGGAGATGCAGAGGAACCACCTTCCGGATTCACTTCTCGAAGCACTCACAGCCACTTCGGAGGATTATTCATGCCACTCTTTTCGTAGCTCATAAGTCTCAGTAAACTCAGTTTAGTTGGGCGTCCATTTAAGTTATAAAATTTGTAAAATTCAGGCTGCTTACAAATAGCAGCACTAAGTATGACAGTCTCGCATCACATAAGCACTCAGTATATCATAATTTCGTATCAGCAATGGGCGATTCTTGTATAGAAATGTAAACAGAGCAGAATACATAGTAGCAGTAGCATATAGTGCATCAAGTACATAGTAAGTCATTTCAGGTTTGCCGGTTATGATAACATCGAGCACCGTATAAGACATAGTACAGAGTACAGAAGGATAAGAGCGCGGACCAATATAAAAATAAAATAACTAAAATAAAGAAAATAAAAGTACAAGATTACAACGTCAGATAATAATTGACTAGAGTAGGTTGCACTGGGGATTCCATCCCGCTACTAACTAACTAATGCTGGCTCAAGCCCCAAGCCTACTATAATATCTCAGATCTACCCGGGGACGGCTCACTCCAATCATTGAAAATCCCCGATCAGAACGAAGCGCAATTGTACCTAGGAGCGACTGGTCTTGCGATACTTTCAAATTCTTTATCGGACGTGGTGATAGGGTACACCGCGTCTCAGAGACTCCGAGTTTGAACCGCTGAGAAAAAAAAAAGAAAACGAAAACAATCCGGAGGAAAAAAATGAAAATTTGACTAAGTTATCTGTTGTCCGCACAAAGACACCGTCCGCCATCGAACAACTTATGTCCGTTCCATCCGCTTCTACCCGTACGTCTATCTCATCAAATCGCTCGACAGACCCGAACGGCCCGCCAGGCCAGAGCGACCTGACAGGTCAGAGCGACTCGACAAGCCAGAGAGACCCAACAGGCCAGTACGACCCGACAGACCAGAGCGGGTCCAGCAGGCTCGAACGGCCCGACTGACAGGTCCAACGACTTGACAGACCTGAGAAGCTCGAAGGACCGAGAAGTCTAAAAAACCTGACTGAGAAGTTCAAAAGGTTCGACAGGTCCGATGACCCAACAGACTCAACAAACCCGAAAAGGCCAAAGGTCCAAGAAGTTCAGAAAGTAAAGGTCCGACTAGAAAACCCGGCCGGTGTTGGCCTCTAATACCAATAATAGTAATACTGTACAGAGATTCTTCCAAAATCCGGATATATTTCCCTCAGGCCTATACCACAAAATGTAAAAACATCTCATCCAACTAAAATCAAAAACATAGTAGAGCCCTGTACGGGTGAACCTTTTAGGCCCGGCTCAACCCGGCGCAGTCCGACTAAGGATGAACCTGATAAGCCCGAATTGCCCGACAAGCCTGAGAAGAATGAACGGCCCAATTGATCCGACGTAAGCCTGATAGATTTTCAAACTGAGGTCCGACCTGACCTAAACGCGAGCTTTGAACCGGGCTACGCAAAAGCTCGACGAAGTAACCCGTCCCGTCTATGGTACAGTACGAAAATAACTTGTCAAAGTCAGGAAAGTCACAAAAGAGATCTAGATTCGGTGCAGTACAAAGTCGTCCGCTTTGAATAACTACCAAAATAACGGCCTGAAAAGCTAAATCGACCTGATAAGCTCGGACATGTCGGACAAGCCTAAGAGGCCCGAACGGTCCGATAGATGCAAATAGCCCGACGGGTTTGAAAAGACCGAGCGGACCGATAGGTGTAGATCCGAAAAGTCCAATAAATCTTTAAAGTAAGGCCCAGATCGTCAACCAAGATGTGGTACGAAACTTCGTCAAAATTCATTAAAATGGTGGAAGATGGGTTGATCATCAGTTACGACCAACATTACCGCGAGCTAGCTGTAAATCTCCAAATTTAAAGGTTTGTCACATTTATTATCGTTCCTAACGGAATTTGAGTCGTTTTAAACTGATGATTGATGATAGTGTGATTAAAACAGTACTAAAATTAATAACACTGCAACCTAGTTTATTTAGTATCATCTACTACATCCTATTGCATCTCAGTACAAATACAAATAAAAGTTGCCCTTAGGATGCCCTTTGTAATTATCACCAAAAATAGCTGTTTCGTGTCCACTACATTTGTCTTCTGCAAAATTCTTAACTGAATCGCATTGCAGAGCTTTTATGTAAGAGTTAAGGGTTACGATGAAATACTCAATACTGATGCCATAATCGCACCTTCCTGCAAATATCCATTTTTAAATAAAAGATGAAAATAAAAAAGTTACGAAAACAATACCTGCGTCCAATCTTCCGCAACATGGTGGTTGACGGGTAGTTGGATTTACGAAAAAATCGGCACTGCCAAGAGATTGATGAGTATAAGTATGTATTACATCTACGACCTTGGCGTCTGTCTTGTCTAACTGCTTCTTAGGCGTCATATTATATTCCAATCCACTACTAAACAATTCCAAAGCGGTTATTCTATAAATTTTTTTATTCAAGCTGTTAAATACTATTGACCCAGCACCACCACCAATGTGCGATCCTAAACCATGACCAACTATGTGGATATTTGATAAAGAAACCTTATTTTGTTGGTAGAGGGAAATTATCAGATCAGCTATGCAATGATCTGAAAATAAAGATTGGAATATGAGAAGTAGAAGACTTCGTAACAATAAACTCACCTATATGTTCTGTGCATGCAATATTTTCATTTAGGCTTACGTTCATTTGTTGATAATCATGAACCGAAATAATATTGTAATCACTTTTATTTAGATACGCTTTAGTCAAATCCGAAAAGTACAATGAAGGCTCTGAAAAAGCATGTTCCTCCCAACCTCCTATGATAATTATTGTCTTCTTATTCTTTACGTTTTTTAAGTTGTTTGGATCTAGAGGTTTATGTTGTGGCGATTCTCTAGTGGCTATTGTAAAGGTAACATAGCTCGGATCAAAAGGCGGTCCTGGTTTGTATGGAAATACTACAGGACCATGCCCCATGGGTGGACATTGCGGCGGCGGTAATGATCTTCCTGTTATAGTATATTGGTTAGTACTTACTATTGAAGTAGCTTTAACAGAAGAATTTAAATTCAATATATGAATTATTTTTTATAATAGTATTTCTTGATTTAGGTTTATGTTTTTAATTGGAAAATTGATATTGCCTTCACCTGCTGTAAGCATGATTAAACCTTTCTTGAGCACAGACATTCTAAATAGTACCTTCAAAGTAATTAATGTGAAAAGAAGTTCGTTGCGTTTTTATGTTATATAGACTACTACTTAATACAAAAATGCTAATTTAGTAGATATCAACCCGAAGGCCAATTATTGTAGTAATTTATTATTTAAAATTGTGTACTGATAACGCTGTTTTTGCAATTCAATACATTGTAACTTTCAGCATTTCTGATATCGATTTGCATTACTTTTATATTCTAGGCTGTAAAACTTCACTTTTACTAATGGTGTTAAAAGAGCTCGCCATGGAAAACAAAAACGAAAATGTGACACTTATGATTTTAATTAATAAATATAATTATAACAAATGCAATGAAAAAAATGTTAATTTTAGCCAGTTGGCAAGAAAATCGTATGTTTAATGTGGCAAAAATGCAGATGTATTTATACATAGCTTCGGCTACGCTTTAGCTAACAAATCTGCTGCTTTTTTACCTTTTTTAAACAACTAACTGTTATTATTTTGTGGTTTGTTCATTGTGACGTTTTAATGTTATTAGGTATCCTTCCACCAATATGATATACGAGTATATACCATAATAAGGTGTCTAATTTTTAATTTCTAGGTTAGAAAGGCGTGTTCTGATAATGCCTGCAGGAAGAAAACTTGTACATATTATATGAAAATTCGCAGTAACATCCGTTATAAATAATATCCTGTATGATACACAACCTTAAATTTAAACGCGGGAAGTTTTAAAATTATCGGTTAGAAATGCATGTTCTGATAATAGTATTATAAAAAATTTTAATGCTATATATAAAATTATTAGAAGACACAAATTTATCAGAATACTGTAACGTATGTCCTAAAACATGAATTATCTAGTAACACATGGATTCGAAAACGTATGTCTTTATTATACTACACTATTAAATAACAAACAGCAAAGTTCCACGTCTTAATGGCAATCCGTTTTTAAGATTCAAGAACTGTAAAAAATACGCAAAAGATTGCCGGTGTCTGGTTGCTTGGATAGCCAAGTTCCATTTTGATATAAATGTTCGTTCTCGAGATTTGGAACATTTTAGAAGCAAACAGAAGAGGACCGGCGGTAACCAGATCATGGGAGAGTCTTTAATGGTCTGCTTCGAATGATCAGAGTTGAACGTCTTAGCGACAATCCGTTTCTAAGATTCAAAACATGTTAAGAAAAGTGTACGACTATCGCCGGTGTCTGAATTGTTCGATAGCCTTGGATCCATCGATGCGAACCACCCAAGTCCCATTAAGTCTCATTTTGATATGGTTCGTTATTGAGATTAAGAAGATTTTAGAAGCAAACAGAAGAGGACCGCCGGTGCCCGGATCGTCGGAGAGTCTTTTATGGTCTTCGAACGACCAGAGTTCCACAACTTAACAGCAATTCGTTTGTAAGATCCAAAAAAGTTAAGAAACGGCCAAAGACCATCGCTGGTGTCTGACTTTTTGGATAACCTTGGATCTATCGATGCGAACCACCCAAGTCCCATTTAGATATCATGGTCCGTTCCAGAGATTCAAAAGATTTCTGAAGTAAGCAGAAGACGACCGCCAGCGCCGGTACCCGGATCGTTGGAGGGTCTTAAAATGGTTTGCTTCGGACGACCCAGGTTCCACGTCTTAATGACAATCCGTTTCTAAGATCCAAAAAAAGTTTTAAAAAAAGTAAAACACCATCACTGGTGTCTGGATCGTTATTTCACATTTGAACGACAACCCATTTCTAAGATCCAGAAAATGTTAAGAAAAAACACAAGACCATCACCGAGTATCTTCTGGTTTGAAAACGTTTTTCACGTCCTGTCCAACGAACCCATTCTTATTTCGGTTGCACTTGTTCATCAGAAAGTGTTAAGACCCCTCTCAAGTTCTTGATATTCTTCACTGTTAAATTTTCACAGTATCGACTTCTTAGTTTCTTTTTTAAATAACAATTCTTAGTAATAAAAATAGTCACCATTTCCACAATATTAAGTATTTAAGGATACGCCAACAACATTGTAGAATGTTGGCCGAGTTTACGCTCGGAAAGTCAATAAAGCATTGCTACAGGTGCTCAGAGCATTGAACCGAACCAGCAAACGCGTCAAAATGCGTGTTTGATAACATTCCACCATAGTGTCATTCTTAAATGCCCCATTAAAGTTAGTATAACCTACAGTTCAACATTTAACATTAAACGTGATAAAAGTTTTAAGGACAAGTGGCTATCAACAGTGGTTCGCATCCTTTATACAACCAAGAGATGGTGCTATACTTTGTCAAAATTAGAGTTCCTTTATAATATTGTTAGAAGAGTTAGGACATATTGGTGATCCACTTTTGTTTGGAACTAGAAGTCATGGATATAAGTTTTGCAAAAATTACAGAAATTTCTGATAATTTACAAAACTTTTTGTTAATTTGAAGTGGTTGTAAAAACTTTTCATTTTTAAGTTTTTAGGTTATGTTTCATGGAGGAAATTATTTTGCTCTTGAAAAATGAATTCACCGCCAAGAGCAAACATGTTCGAGCCCTCTTAATAACGGTCGTATAGCATCGATGACATTTATAGGTTAGAAATTATAATATTTATATAATTTTATTAAAATATTTGTTTAATTATACTTAAAGCCTGTTAAATCTGTAGAAGATGATGAGATTTTCTATAAATAATCGATAAAACATCGCACGACATATCATCAGATTTTATCAAAGATCTCTCGAAGTTGTGTATAGTTTGCAAAGATTTTTATTAAAATGTTCAAGCTTTGATGGTTTCTAACGTTTTTCTAAATTTGACGTTTCATAATTTGCGAACGTGAAAATTCGTTTAAATGCTATTAAAATCAAACTCTTATAACTAATATATTTTAGGAACTTTATTAAAATGTACTAAAATGGGGGAAGAAAGGGTGATCATCAGCTACAACCAACGTTGCCAGATCTGGCTATAAATCTCCAAATATAAAGATTTATCCGATTTATCATATTTATAACCGTTTCTGACGATGTGTTTCACTGTTCTGGTAACACTAGTTTTCAAAATTTCCAATAAAGGTCGCGACGATCCTGATTTCTTCTAATAGCTTGAAAAAATTTATATATCTACTTGGGAAATCAAGACAAGTTTAAATCCTCTTTATCTTACAACTCATTCTTTCTTTTTCCATCTTCGTTCCACTTTAAGAAATTTAAATTTTGAAATTTCTAGCCATCCGTATAAGTGCTGGATGTGAATTTTAACAACTGTTTTATTTATTGAATGATAAATCTAAAACTTTTCACTATTATGGATAAAAATCGTAGGCAATCGTGCAATATCGATGTGCACCGAATAGGAAGGCTAGACAATCTACAGGATGATGTTCAAATGTTGAATTGACACGTTTTTCAGCATATGTTCGTTCAAATTGCAAAAAGATACTTTGTAAATGCACTTGGAAATGGTGGAATTTCTTACGATACACCTTGTACACATTCGTGAGACCGTGACTACCATTGTTAGATTCTACTCGTCAAGACTATGTCGAAAAAAGGCATCTTTTCCCAAATGCCGGGATGAGGGTGAAAGGAAAATTCGAACTCTTACCTCCGCCAATCTTGTTTATAGGCTTTTATCCGATACATACTGGAATATCTTGAAGATCGATGATCAATATTAGTCATTGTCTTCTGTGTTTTGTGGGAAAAACGTATAATGGTATTGCTATTTAAGAATCTGCAAATGCAACTCTCATATCTCTTAATTGGTTTCAAGAAAAAATTCTTTTCAATTGGATTTGGCTCATTTTGTTGCGACCTCTCGTTCTGCCGATTTTGTTAACATATTTCCAAGTCGAACGAGACTTTTTAGTCCCATTTCGATATCTTTCGAAAATCTAATAGCGCCCCCTGCTGACTGACTGACTTACTGGTCCTTAAAGACGGCGCTCGTGGTCACAGGAAACTTTTACCGTTTTTGCCAGTAGGGTGTGCCACCTTCGCTTGTGGTGCTTATTGACAATTTTAGGTCAACTCTGGACCAGTGGTTCACGACATATAGTGACTCGAATTATAAAAATAATTAATTTTTTCCAATTTTGAACCGCTCGTTCTTCGTTCTTACAGTATATCAGAATACTATACAGGGCGTCCCAGAAATGCATATAAAGCTTCAGGTAAAGTTCTTTCTTGGTAAATTCTTAACATAAAACTAAAAACAAATATTCTTCCGCAGGTTAGTTTCTTGTACGAAACTCTTCAAAGTAAAACCTTGAGTTTTTTTTGTCGTGTGAAGAACTGAAGCGCTTTCAGGAAGTTAGTGTTAGCAGCTTTGGGGTCTGTATGAATGCTAGCATACGACTACCTGAAGCTTATATGCATTTCTGCATGTTTTTGTGAAAATTACAATTTTAGTGTTTTTCCAGTTTTGAAAAGAAATTAAGATAATCCATAATAACATATACAGGCGCAGTATTATGTTTTTTAAAAAATCTCTGCTTACACTTTTGCTTAAAATAATTATGTTAAATTGGGGAGCAAATAATTCGATACTAACAATTTAATATTGAAATCTGTATAGTGAGTTATCCAATTCTACACCCGGTATAATAGCGGCTCGGTTGTGAATCTACAGGGTGTTAAAAGACAGTTTACATAGACGTGCGTCCGGAAATGCACCAAACTACTCTACGTCCGTTAAGTTTGAGAGGTTCAGAAAAATCCAGTTTTATTAGAAAATGATGTTTTTTATGGGAAAACGCAAGAATACTTTTTTTTGCCAAATTATTTAATTTTTCAGAAGCATAACAATTCTATTTAGGGTAGGGAACTAGCCCCCCTCCAATTCTCCGCCTCTGATGAAGGTATCAACCATAAAACTACGAAAAATAATAGACGTCTTCGAGTAATAAACGTATAAAAAATTTATCTTGATGTCTTATTTTGTTCTTGAAATATAAACAGAAAAAAGAAGAAAACTTTAAATTACACTTTAACATCCTGTATCTTGGAAACGGTGCATTTTAGGGAAAGATGTTATCTGGCAATGTAGGCTTAGTTTCTTTCGAGGAATGCAATACAAGAATTGCATCCTGTTTTTAAGACGTTTAGAAAAAACATGGTCTTGACATACAGGGTGTTAGAAAAATAGTGTCTAAAACTCCAAGGACATGTAGTACTCATGAAAATAAGTAAAAACGTTCATGTAAACATGTGTTCGGAAATTTGATATGACAAAAAAAGTCATTCTTGCATTTTTTCCCGTAGAATGCGTCATTTTCTAGGAAAATTGAATTTCTCAAAATCTTACAAATTCAACGACCTATAGTAAGATCGTGTATTGTGTCAGAAATAAAACGCAATCATCTGCATCGCATTCATCGACAGGAATTAAGCCTACTGTTACTTATGACTTTTTTCCCTGAAGCGAACCGTTTTCAAGATACAAGGTGTCAAAATTTCTTGTTTTTAAGTAAAGTTTGACACCCTGTATCGCTAAAACAACGCACTTTAGAGAGGAAAAGTTATATGACAAGGTAAGGTTACTTTCTGTCAAGGAATACAATGCTAATAATTGCATCTTGTTTTTAACACAACGTAGGAGGATATATACAGTGTGTTTTGAAAATGAGTTCAGATAAGATTGGATAAGATTGATGCTGAAATAGTTGATGTGATACAAACAGCACCTGGACAAGTCGGTCTAAACATGTCTGTTGGCAGCGCTGATTTTTGACCAAATGGCGGAACAGTTTCGCAGCCAGTATGCAATAGTCAATCACAACTAGGAAGTATGTGAATAGAATTATAAATTTTACATAAATATTTTCTTGAAATGGCAGTTGCATTCTTTGACAAGAATTAGGCCTACTTTGTTCTATAGCTTTTTTCTTTAAAGAGTACTGTTTCTGAGATAGAGGGTTTCAAAGTTTTGTTTAAAATTTCTTCCACTTTCAGTATTTTAAAAACAAAACGAGATATCTGCATGAAATTTTCTACATGCTTATCACTCTAAATTGTTCACTATTTTATGAAGTTTTTTTGTTTGATATCCTTATTGGAGGGCGGCGCCTACCCGACTACTCTAAAAACAAACTGCCACGTCACTGAAAAATTAAGAAATTTTACTATTTCTGGAATTAGTATTACTGATTTGGCCGTAGAATGCATTATTTCGGAGTAAAATTGGGGTTTTTCAAAACCAAAGAAATTTAGCAGCCTATGGTAAAGCAAGCCATACGTCATCTCGAAGACATGGTGCAATCATTCGCATCGACAAAAATTAAACCTACCTTGTCATACGTATAATTATTTTTTTTAAAGAGCACGTTTTCGAGATACGGAGGGGGGGCAAATTTAATTTAGAATTTCTCAGTTTTAATGAAACTTTGACAATCTGCATCTCTGAAACGGTACGCTTGAAGGAAAAAATCTATGTAACGAGAGAAATTAATTTTTGTCAAAGAATACAATGCGAATCATTGCATCTTGCTCTTGAGATGACGTATGACCTTTACCATGAGCTACTGAGTTTGGGAGGTTTTGGAAAATCCAATCTTATTCGAAAATGGGGCATTCTACGGGAAAGATACAACAGGAACTGTTTTTGCTAAATCGATTGTTAATTTTGAAAATAGAAACATTTTTCAATTTTTCACTGGCGTAACAATTTTCTTTGAGGTGGGGTTAGACCTCTTCTTGCAATTCTCCACCTCTGAAGAAGATATTAAACACAGAAACACTACGTAAACTAATAGATACCTTAGAATAACAAACATATAGATAATTTCATCTCGATATCTAATTTTGCTTTTCAAACATTGAAAAAACAAGTAATTTTAAATGAAACAGTGCGCTTCCGAACAAATGTTTTTATGAATGTTTTACTTATTTTAATTTGTGCTATACACCCTTAGAGTTGTCGACACAATTTCTTTAACACCCTGTATAACAAGAAAACCGTGGTTGGACGTACCTTCTATTAAAGGTTATACATAGTCTTTGCAGACCTTTAACGGAACACTGCTCGAGAATTACTGTATTGGTTTATCTTGTTGCATTGAAGGTAAAATTATTAAATATTAATAACAACTGATAAAGTAAATTTATTGACTCGACTTATGTAATCACAATTTTGATTATTAGTCCAATATTTTTTTAGTAAGTTGATATCGCAATTTGTTGATAAATTTTTTTTGCTTCTTGTTTATGGGGCTTTAAGTTAATTGGTGGTTTATTTATTGTTGATAACGTCGGCCATATAGCTTCTTTATTTTCTTTAAATATTTAGTAGTAAGAATCGATTTAACCAAGTTTACATATAATTTTATGAGCTAAAGAATTTAAATTAGATTGTTTTACTGTGTGCTTTCTCCGAGAATAAATAAGATTTCTGGATTCACTTTTCTCCTAAAAGGTCCAGTGGCACACTGTGTAACTAAGTATTTGTTGTAATATTGAATCAATTTTTCTGTTAATTCTGATAAAGTGCAAACTTAAAATCTTACTTTATCTCAAATATACTGCAATTTATTGAAGTTAGTTGTCTGATATCCATCAAGCCGAAAGCATTTATACACATAAAAGGTAACGAGACATCTTCCTTCTTACTTCGAATATTGTTTTCAATGCTCAAAATAGACCCTCCCAATTTTTTATAAATAAACACATATTTAAATTGCTTTACACTTTTTTATTATTGCTGCTTACATTTGAATAACTAAATCCATTGTTTATCAAGCATTTAAGTTGAAGGTGTTTGCGTTTACGATCCAACATTACTTTCAACATTACTTTTACACTTCATATTCTCGCAGTGAAGATCTAAATAGAAATCTCCTACATGAACTCCTCCATAATTATCACCAAAATAAGCTTGGTCATTTCCTTTGCATTTACCAGCTTGAAAATCATCATAGCTGCTGCATTTTAGTGACGCAATAATGGAATTAATCGTGTATATAAAATACCAAATGCTACGATCATGGCTACAATACACTGAAAAAGTTCCATTTCAAGAAAATAATTATGTAAAATTTATAATTCTATTTACATACTTCCTAGTTGTGATTGACTATCGCATCCTGGCTGCGGAACTGTTCCGCCATTTGGCCAAAAATCAGCACTACCAACAGACATGTTTAGACCGACTTGTCCAGCTGCTGTGTGTATCACATCAACTATTTGAGCATCAATCTTATCCAATCGTTCTTCAGGTGATACATTTTCAAAGCCAGTTCTTGATACCTCCAAAGCTGTCACTCTATAAATTTTTGAATTCAATCTTCTGTACACAAGCAGCCCTACAATGCCCCCAATATGGGCACCTAAGGCATGCCCAACCACATGTATATTTGATAAGGAAACATTTCGGTTTCTATGGAGCAATATTATCAAACGAGCAACACGACGTGCTGAAATAACCAAGCGATAAAAAGTTACAATTCACAATATTCTTAATGTTGCTCACCAATTGGTTTTGTGTAGGTAACACTTTCTTCTTCTGTCAGATTCATCAATCTATCTGCATGAACCAAAATGACGTTGTAGTCTCCTTTTTGCAAATACGCTTCGGTGATATTTGGAAAGTACGAGTTTGGTCCAGTAGTGCGATGTTTCCATCCATTGATGTTAATTATCGTTTTCTTATCATCTACATCTTCTAAATTATCTGGATCCAAAGATCTAGGTTCTGGTTGTGTTTTGGTACAAATGCTAAAGGTGACGTCGCCTTTCTTCAATTCATCAGACCACTGTTCTCTATGACCTGGATACCGATGCCAGTGATGTCTATGTCTGTGACGAGGATGCCAGCAAAAGTCGTGGGATTCCTCTTGAGAAGTTACTTGTTGAATTGCTAAAAACAGTAAGTCATACAGTAAATTCATTAAGCCTGGAGATTATCTTAGCCTTTTATGCATTAATAGTGTCATGAAAGAAACTACAATATAGAAATCAAAATGTAACTTACCAACTATAGAAACTAGCAGGATAATTCCTGTCGACAAAATCGTCATTTTCATGTTATAAAATTGAAGAACAAAGTAATATTTGTTTTGTTACTCAAGTTCCATTCTTTTATACGGTTACTAATTAGGCGAAAATAAGAATTTTTAGTAAAAATTGCAATCTTGAGGTCGCCTGTATTTCAAAGCAGCAATTAAGATAGACATACACATATAGTATGAGTAACAAATGACGTTTTCGAACATTTCCAAGATGTCCTTCAATTAAACAACATTATAAAAGTTCAAAAAATAACCTTTTTATTTACTAGATAGGTAACTATATCAAAGGAATGTTGAGGCTCTTTATTTTTCCTTTTTGATATTTCTTATCAATTATTAGTACAACAACCCTAAGTTTGCAGTAAAAGTGGGTAACGAGATACCATGCGATAAAATGAATAAAAAATCAAGTATACATAGAATTAACCTTTAAGCTGGTCGAGATGCTAAACAAATTTTATTGATACTTTTTATATGACTCATTTGTTTAAAGAATTCGTTGCTTGTGTTCGGGAGCAGTTAGCAATACTACGTCAGTCAATCAAAAAGCTCCTGATTGATTGACATGTGAACAACTACCATTACAAGGTAAATTGACGAAATGTGGTGAAACTCAACGAATACAGAATTACCTCAATTACATTATCTGCAATCACAGATCGTTACGAACTAATAATAATTGTCATACCATCATAATACACCAAAGTAAGACAAATCAAGTAACCGTCCATCTCTCCACAGTCCACGTTGCTTGTTTCTTTACTCTCAATTGTTTTGAATGATGAAGGAGAAGAAAGTATAAGATGACAGAGAGATGATGGAATGGTCACGCCTCTCTTACTCACAGCTTCGTAATCGGAAGAAAGCTGCGTGGGTAGAACTTTTCACTGATTAAATTTTCTAGACCTCACCCGTACAGACTCTCAAAATGAAACTGGATGCAGCTCGCAATAGTGCCCAATAGTCCTTTACATTTCTTAGGTTTGAAAAAGCATTATCGGCTCTATGGCTGAATGTCCATTCAAGGAAATTTAAATAATAGACCGACGTATTAAATTTGTGCAAACGTTATAAAAAGGAAAGGAGTGCCTTACAGAATCTCAAATTAAACTTGGCCATCACTGTCATCCTTGACCAATCACAGTATGTGGAGATCATCTTACAAGGGCAGAGTACTTCCCTAATTAAGTCACCAAGCGCTCTCCAAGAGGTGCAAGACCCATACCATCTGCATCAAACCCACCAAGGTTGTATGGTCTTCCGAAAATGCACAAAACCGATATTTCTCTTCGACCGATCGTGAACACAGTAGGGCCTCCGAGATACAACCTGACAAGATCAGTTTAGCTGATACCCAAATTCTCCCTTGAACCGGGAGATCTTTCGGTCAGCTTCGAAGTGACCTCCTTATTCAGCCAACTTCATGTGCCTTATTTCGTGGTCATCATTCAACAACTGTTAAGTCAAGATGAAAAAGCAATCGATTCGGCGGCCTTGATAGTAAAATTCTTGACTTCAACTTACTTTTTATTCCCTAGTCTGGTGAATTCTACCAAAAAGTCTCTGCTGTCAGCAGTTACTAGTTGCAAATAACTTCATGGAATCTTTTGAAACAATTTCTTTAGAAGAATCTGGTTTCAATACGTAAACCACACCTTTATGGTATGTCCGCATGAATGACATACGTTATCTGAATTCCTTGATCATCTAAATAACCAGCATCCAAATATAAATATCAAATTCGATACCTTACTTTTCTCGATGTTCTCGTCACTGGCCTACCTAATGGTAGTCTTGGCCATTCAGTATATATCGTAGACCTACACGCATCAGTAGTTATCTTTATCCGGCACAAAAGCGATCTGTAATTAAATCACTCGTTCATCGGGTAAATTCCGTTTCACAACCCAACCTATCTAACCTATCTAAGCGGAGTTGGAATATATTCGGAGTAGTCCTCTAAACAATGGCTGCAACAAAAGAGACATAAACAGAGCTGTGAGGCAACGCCTTGACCCTCCTTTAAGAGAGGTTTCTCAGAACACAACTGCATTCTTCTTCACATTCTTTCTTATCATACATTGGTAAGGTGATGAATCGTATAGTGTCTTCAGATCCATCAGCAAAATCTTGTAACGCCTACCTTCTCCTAAATACCCAACACTGTCATCCAAAGGAGCGTACAGGATATCATGCTCCTGCGGTCCAGTATACATCGGACAATCTGCTCGCTCAGTTAATTCATGTATTACTGTACACAAACAGAGTATAAAGTTAGTCCACTTATCTACATCAGGGTTGCGTCCAAGGCATTCAGAAATAAAATTATTTATTTCCAGACGTTTTCTATTAACCGTTCAGAGATTCAGTTTGGATGCACGATGGCGCACACTAAGCACACCACTCCTTACCGGTGTGCTTGGTGTGTAAAGAGTCAAAATCCGTCTTGGTGAATTTCTCAATTGTGCTTATTGGGGTTTCTATATGAAATACGTTCAGAAAAGTTGAACATACTGTGCGCGTTTTCGATGACTACCATCGGTGTACACACTCACACCAGGTGTGCAATTTCTGAATGCAACTCTGCTGTTACCGAGCATCAGTACAAGATTTTATTTCTATCAGACCATAAAGATCAGGAAAGCAGTAGAAATTCAGAAACCTGTATGGGTATAGCTGCAGTGACGGAATAGAATGACGATGGTTTTCTGAGAGTTCGGTCTGACTTTCCATTCTCGGAACTAAGTCTCCAGGCGTCTTAGCTCGTACGTTAAAATTCTCGATCCCTCGGCGGAGCTACGAGACTTGACACAAAAATGAATAAGAGAAGAGAGAGGATGGACTCTTGGAAGACGCCACCTCGCGGCGTGTACATCCTAGACGTAGTCTGGTGCACTCGAACATGATATTGGCTGGCGGATACACAGCTGCTGATTAACTGAACGAAGCAGACGGCTTGGAACTTAAAGAGAAGCCCCTCGTGCCAGGCCTTATGTCGGGAAACCTGGCCGTTACGCAACGTCAACAGTTGATGGCTACCAAGATGCCGGTGTGGAGACGGAGAATAGGGTCTGTGGTGGATCTGCCAGGACAGAATCCGGACCGATGTTTATTTGTCAATATCTTCTCGAACGCTTTGCCTAGAACGTTAAGAAGGGAGATAGGTCGTTCCCCGGGGCGGAATTCTTGCCGGAAGCGAGCGTCTCGGTGGTGTCCTTTTCGAGGATAGAGCTGATGATGTCTGGGAGGAACTCCGCGGGATCCGAAGGTGGGACGTGGAGGCGGGGTGGAATGTCAGAATCGAGGTGGACATCGTAGTTGACTGTGTGGAGAGCTTGAGCATCAAATAGTGGATGAACTTCTTCTAGGATATCGGCGAAGATATTCGCCTTGTCCAAAGGATCGGCTATTATGTTGCCGATTTAGTTAAGATGGGATTCCTGGGTAGCTTTCTGTCTCGTGAGAACTTTGAGTTTGTGCCAGAATCTGGCACCATCTCCGTGATCCAAACTTGAAGAAGCGGCCGACCAGCGCTCTTCCGATAGCCTCAAGTCGGTTTCACTGTGTTTTACCACTGAATTGTGGATACAGATGTATTCTCTGTATGCTCGTCGCTCTTTGTTGAAATATAAATGCTGAATACTCTTAAATCTAGTTGTAGGAGAACTTTCTATATATTGATCTGAAATTTAAAACGTACCGGCATAAATTCCGGAATGAATTATGTTTTAGTCTTAAATTTTTTTTAAATTTTCATAATGAATTTGTTTCTTTATCTTGATGTTAATAATGTAACTTTTTATTTAATAACCTTCATTTGTTACAGGTGAGGTTTATGCTATGCCAAGACATTACTGGATCTGCCCTAAAAGTAATGTCTGGAGGAATCCTAAGAACACAGTAAGTTTCTGTAGAGATAATTTGCGGATGTTACTTTTTCTGAAAGCATGACTCTTGATTCGTTTTAACTTGCGGAACACTAGATTATAAACCAATCTAACGGAATATAATAATGACCCCCAACGTGGGGCAAAACAGATACCTAATTAAAATTAAAATATTTCCATACTAGCTCATTTTGGTCATCTAGATTATCAGAATTTGCAGATTTTCCTTACAATTTACATTACAGGTTGTGTTTTTGCTCTAACATAACCTCAGATTATTCAAAATAATCAAATAAGAGCAATGTTTAACTATTATAACCTCATTTAAACTCTAGTTCCCGTAAGAAAAACTTATTTGATTTAACCTAAATATTATGTGAAAATTCAAAGCAGAAAATCTAACCTAACCTAAACTTAAATTGCAATTAACGATTTAACAAGTTACATTTATTGATTTTACTTCTTCTTTTACAAAATAACACAATTCTCGCAACAAAAGGGCAAGAAAAGCTTTATTTGTTCATTATTTTAACACTTGGTTACCTAATTATCAGGCCCGGCGCAAGGACGTGCAAATGAGTCAACTTGCTATGGGCGCCGCGGTGACTACTGAAACGCACAAAATTTGTTGTAGGTGCCAAATACTCGAGCTCTAGCCCTGATCTAGAAGATTCTTTATTTTTACAATTTGTGATTTCCAACTAATAATCTGTTGGTTATTTAGTGTGTTCGAGTGTTTAGAGTAGATTGTCAGTGTTTTTCTCTGAGCTACACGACACCTAATGTATGCAGCAACAGAAAACACCTTTTAATTAATTATGTAGCACGCATTTTACTATAATATAATAGACGGTGACAGTCAGGATTACCAGATTTCAGATTGTGCAAGTCAAGACAGGGCAGCTGCTTTCCTTTTGGCATGAATTCTAAGAAGTGGCCAAATCTGTTTAGCATTTTAGGGAGTGAATCTCGGAAAGATATGTTACTATCTAACTTCTTTGCAGGCTTGCAAATGTGTAAACGTCTAAGTTTTGACGCAGCCCTGAATTATTGAGATGTGCAGATCTCAGCAACTTTCATGCTCCTGAATGTTTGTTCCTGTGTTCTTTTCAAAAATTTCAAAACCTTTATTTTCTTTTGAACATTGTAGGAATCAGAATACTTTAAACAGATCATTCGTGTTGTCTTCTGCAAAAAAAATACATCCTATTAGCAAAGGCAAATTCTTACAAAAACCGCGTGCAAGAGGACAGGTGAATGGACTGGAAACAGTCCTGTGGTGAAAAGCCAAGTGTGAAAGAAAATGTCTTGGAAAAGCACATTACGGCCTTTCAGGTAAGAGTCTACTTCATGTTATCGGTAGAAATACCAGATAAAGCAAAAATGTGTTATATATCCCGCAAAGCTATACTAAAAACAATCTGCTCAGCTAGAACAAAAAACGCCCTCTTTCAGAAGTATGCAGATGCTTCAGATGGGCTGGATTCTTGCACACGACGGTGATCATGGCAAGAACGCACAAAGCCAAAGACACTAGAATTATTTTTGGCGGTTTTAATCATATCAGTCATAAACTGCAGAAGTAACAGTGACTCTAACCAAGTTACAGACCATATAGACAAGTTACACTTGTTTAAGCTGAATTGGTTAATGAGTAGAAACTGGACCTAGGTCTTTTAAGAGATATTGATAATTACGTGCACAGCTTTGCATGGGTCAGAATTTTCAGGCCCGGTCCGACTAGGAAAACGTTACGGTGCCCGAAAAAACCCCGGTAACTTCTTAGTCGACCCGCCAAGCCCGAATGATCCGAGACGCCCAAATGACCTGGTAGGACCGGGAGGCTCGACAGGCCGACACGCCGACACGCCGACACGCCGACACGCCCGAGAGTCCCGACAGGCTCGAGACACCAAAAAAAGGCTTGATAAGACCAAGCGGTTGGACAAGACCTGCAGGCCTGACGAACCCGAAAGAGCCGATACGCCCGACAGGAATGAGAGGTCCGACAGGCTCGAGAGACCCAAATAGGCGCTAATTGTCATTTGGAGTATTATAACCAAAACGCAACGACTTTTTTACTTTGCTATTGTTGTGTAAATGTTTAAGTCATGTCACAGCCGCTCTAAAATGTAGCGGCAATTCTCGAGCGATACCAAGCGATTCCTTCGCATTAAACGAAACCGAGTGGTAACGATAAATGTTGTAAATCTTCAAATTTGGAAATTTGTAGCTAGCTCTGGCAACGTTGGTTGTAGGTGTCGTTCGTCCTCTTTTTGCCAGTTTTTTTGTTTGAATAAGTTTTGCAAGTTCTGGACGTACTTTTTGTACGATCAGCGAATTATCTCAAGCAAGGCTGGCGCAAGAACGTTTAAATAAGATAACTTGCCATAGGCACTGTACAGTGGGAAATAAGACAGTTACAATTGACCTTAAACATTAAATCCGATTCGCTATAGTTTCTGGGCAGTTTCTTTAAAATTTCTTTGTTGAGATTTACATTTTTGTTTATTATTTTTTGATTCTTTTAGTGGCTTGCCATAGTGAGTGAATAATCACTTGACGTATTTCCTCCCAATTTCTTGCGATACAGCTCGTTATGAATTTGGTCGATCATTTTTGCAGTTTTTGGTTGAACTTGTTGAAAATATTTTTGTGGTGCTGCTCTTTTCAAGAATAGCCATTTGTTTACCTGTTTTTGTTTTTTATAAATTAATATTTAGGTTCACTCCATGAATTTTTGCGTCTAACCTAAAGTAAGTATGAGGCTTCTGTTTACTAATACTGCGTTTGCTTCTATAAAATGAACCTTCTTACCCCCGAATACCGTGCAACTGCTTTTCTGGTTTGATTTTATTTCATTTATTAGGATGACCACTAGCGAGTTGGCTTTGTTTGAAAACCGGTTTGGCTGTGCCCTCTATTAACATTCTTTAAAGACTTTCTTGAGAGAGTTGGGCTGCGTCCTTCCACAGGCCACCTAAGGTGGCTCAAGCATGGGTTTTCCCCACGTTAACCTTCTTAACCTTGTTGAAAACCTCGCCCACTATTGACTTTCGAAGAGATAAAGACGAGCACCTTCTTGAGAGAGTTAGACACGAAGATGGGTCGGATTCCGTTTTTCCACGGATCCTCCCCCTCTTATAACTTTCTTAAGAGAGCTAAAACGAACATAGGTCAGGTTGCGCTTTTCAATGGGCGGTGGCCCAGAGTCAGACTTTCTCCTCTATTGCCCTTCTTAGGAGAGATAAAGACGAAAATTTCCTTGAGAGAGCTAGATACAAACTTGATTGGTTTGCGTCCTCTATAGGCCACCTACGGTGGTTCAATTTGGGTTCTTGATTCATCATCCTACTGAAGAGAGCTAAAGAGAGCTAAAGAGGAACAGGAATGAGGCTGTGCTCTCTCGAACTTCGTCCTCTTCTGACCTTTTTAGAGGATTTAAAGACAAAAATTTTGTTAGCATACCAACATGGGTCGAGTTCAACCCTCCCACGAACCTAAAGTCAAACTTCGGCCTCGATTAATTTTTTTAAAATTGCTAAATCAAAGTTTGGTTTTCTTGAGCGATGTCCGAAGTTAATTTTGCCAAAAATACCATTAGGCCTTTTCAGGTCATGTCGTGTTTATTGTATTTTAGTTCTAGACTGTGAAGGTTTTGTTCAGTACAGAAATTGTAGCTCAACAAATATAGTAGAGTCGTGGAATTGAAAAGCTTGAATAATAGTCAATAAATCCATAGGTGAAAGAGTTTTTGTTTGATCTCGCTGTAGATATTATCAGACGTTATATTGTGGGAGATCTTCAGATCCGGAGATTTATAGGCACTTTTTGTACTCATTGTTCGCCATCTTTTCTGCCATTTTGATACATTTTGACAAAATTTAGTGATAATCTGTTACTTGATAATTTTTACCAATATCTTTCCAGTAGATATGAAATCTTGCAGAAATTAGATGAATAAAAGAAGATTTACGTTTGAACAACTAAATAAAGTGAAGAACTTTTAAATTAACGCTGCAATGCCGACTCAGATCTTAAAATACAAAATTTAGAATCTGTTCCAATTTAGCAATCTAGTATGGATGCCGATGTGTGCACGTCTCTAGAGCATTTACTTATATTGTAGAAGTTCCCATTCGATTCAAACCCAAATGGTCGCAAAGAGCATTGAAACCTTTATGAAAATCCCTGAAGAAAATCAAGGCGTGACATTTAAAATGAAGATCGATGTTGTTATTCCTTAGACATGATGATGACGTCGTATCTCTACATTCTACTGATGAGTGATGACATGCTAATAAAGATCTTATTATCGCTTTTCTTTTGAAAAAAAAACAAATTAAATTATTTTCAACTTAATGTTCGTAACATACGTTAATTAAATGAAAAATAAAATCAAACGCTTATTAATGGAATAAAATAAAACAAGCATTGATTCCGCTCGATGTTCCCTCTATTTATCCTTCTTCGCGTTGACGCGTTTTGATATTTACATGTAAACAATGAAACACGTCAGGCTGAATAAATACGGATTATCCGGATTGTGAGTAGAATCTATACTTTACTGCGCTAATAATAATGAAGAGAGAAGTTAGTCGTATTAAATTTCTGCTTGATTTATCATTTTTAAAATCAGCTCTTCCTTGGATCCTACGATAACGAGTTCTACTATCTGATCTGAGGAAGCAACTCTCATAACGCTACTACTCCTGAACCAAAAGTCAATTTTCCAAGCAACTGTTATTATAGAATATTCGAAAAGTAATAAACATAAAACGCGCGCACACACAAAGGGGTAACGTGATATGTCGAGTGAATATGTGAGAGAAAACCGACACCGCACAATAAGGTTCTATGCATAATAACCGTTTGTGATTATAATACTGTATATAGAACTATAACGTTAGAGCAAGAATTTAACCCCTCGCCTCGTAACCTTGTAAATGTATGGGTTTACATTTATGCGCTCCCTTTCAGTTTTGCTGAAAGTGAATATTGACTTCAGTGTAATGTATTTGAGTAGGTCAATAGCGAAAACCTGTAAATTGCTCGTTCTGAATTATTATTGGAGCTGCTTTGGATAGTTTCGCAGGAAATGGAATATTATATACAATCTTTAATTCTGAAAGTAATAGTAAACGAAATTTTATTTTAAAAATTAATATAAATACATCAAGCATAACTTATTTAAAGGATTCTTAAAAGATTTTTATTGACTAGAACAGAAAAACAAAACCAAAACGTAGCTTTTCTTTTTATTTACAAATTTGCATAGCAACAGCAGGACGCGTTCTGGCAGGTGCAGGTAACTTGGTGGTGGCGTTGCCTGACCTTACGATGCGGCGGCTTCTGTTGCGGCCATACGGGGTCGTTGGGGAGAGGCGCGGTTCACAGCCGGTGGTGTTTGCGATGAGGAGGCGTCGTCGTCCCTCTGCATCCTTACTGCTGGATTTGGGGCTTGGTTGACGCTGCTGCTTGGATCGGCGGTAGCTTGCGTTTGTAGAGGTTCGGCGTCTACGGAGCTAGCTTCCGATTAGTCGTGTGTGCGCGTCACGGCGGCGCTCTTGTGAGCCGTTGCGTACCTGGCTGGAGGGTTAGTGGCGTCGGACACCTCGTGTTTAAGGTCCTGCGGTCAACGAGACTCATCTGAGGTTGTAGCTGTGGAGGCAGCTGCGAGGACTGTTGTGACCTCGGGTTGCCGTCGGTGAGCTCCGGTGACGTTGGGTTAAGCATGACTCTGGTGTCGTTGGTCGATGGTAAATTTATGGCGACGGCGGCGAGGTTGTTGGAGGTCGGCTCGTCGTCCTGGCTGTGATGAACGTCGGTGGTGACGAGGTATCCAACCCGAGCATTGTTGTGGTTGATGAAGGCCGGTGTGGCCGTGGGCTCATCTGAGGTTATAGAGTCGTGGGAGGCAGCAGCGACTGAGGTAAGGGGTGCTGTGTATCTATCGGTGACGGCTGTGTCCTCACGGAGTATGGGTTTACTCGAGCCAGGTCCTAGGAAAGCGGGCAACGTTTTAGTGTCGTTGGATGTGTGGACGCCACTGGAAGGCTGTCTGGACCTTCTTCCAGAAGGGTTGTCGGCAGACGGGCTGCAATCATTATTTAATTGTTGTTGGGCTACACTGCGGCACCTTGTCCGTTTCCCTGGTGTAGAAGTTTGTGGTACAGGCCAGTCCCGAAGGTAGTGTCCGCGACCTCAGCGATGAAGTCTTCGATCAATCATTACAATACACCGCAACGTTTCTCGTCCTTGATGGTGGGTGCGACGAACCGGGCCAGAAGCTGCTTTTTCCGGATGAATTTGGTGGCGGGTTCGTCATTTGCTTGCCGCCGGCCTCATATGTTGCCTGTAGCTTTACTCTCCTCACCGGGTTCTTGTACTTCTAGGTTTGTGTTTGTTCGCATTGCTTTGGGATTGTACTTAGCCCTCTGGGATATTCTTCAGTGCGTCAAGGCACGCCTGGAGGAACCTTTCCGGATCTTTATAGTCAAGTTTGCGGAACTCTGGCAGGAGTTGGTTGTGGTGGAGGCGGATTGTTGGTACGATTGCAGGTTAGCAATTTGTTGGATAAGTAAGGTTATAGTCTCGCTTCCTGGAGTTGTGGGAGCGGCTAACTGTACCGACTCTATGATAGCGTCGCTCGGCGTCGCGACATCTGCTTCTGGGTTTGATATTGTGGTGTGCTCTTGTTGTTTAGGCAGTCCGTGGATTCTCTGCCAACCGTTAATTGTCAGCAATCAGCTTAGGCGTCGAAGACGTCGTCGGCCAATTTGTAAAATTTATTGCATGGTGGATATTGAGCGTTTAACGATAAATAATAGACGTGTTTGTATGGAAAATGAGGTTAGATCTTGGCTGGTGAAAGTGGTGTTGAAAATGTTGAACGTTGCCGATGGAAGGGATGCAAGAGTGCACGCAAAAGAAGGAATAAGAGAACCAGAACAAGAGAGCAGGAACAAGAAAGCGAGTAACACAACAGCTGGTGTTTTTATATGCGTGATTATTGCTTTTTCCTTTAAGTCAAGGTTTATAAGAAGTAGTAGTAGCAACCCTTGACCGGATTGGGTTGGTCAGTTCGTGTCTTGCACCTTGTCCCTGGTATCGACAGGTTTAAAAAACAACGTATTTTTTTTCTACATAAACATCAATTCTGACGCAACAACTTATACCTAACTTCAAATACACACGACAGTAGAATACAAAAATGTTTTTTAAAACGTTGTTCAAAATGCCGGTAGCAAACCCTGCTAACCTCTCAGGAATTTTATGGTTTAAGTACTACCATTTGCTGATCTTGTGAGAAATAGTTCACTTTATATTTCGGTTTGACGTGTAAGGAAGTTACTGTTATTTATATGAATGGTATATTTAAAAAGCGGGTCACATATTTTGGCGACGGAGCAAGGACCGTTTTGTTCAAAAGAGATTGTGGGAGATCATGGACCCCTCTGTAATTCCGGAGACCGCCAACCAGTAGACCTTAAGACTGGGATAGCAGAATGTCAATATCAAACACCGAACTTGAGGTTGGTAAAAGTAAGTCTTCAGCCCATGAAATAAATGGTGCACGCGGGAAAAAAATATCAATTTCTTCCCTTGTAACACAATAAACTATTAATAAATCGATCACAAATAAAATGAAGATAGAAAAACGTGACAGATAGGAAACGATAAAAATGAATAGGAAAGTTTGCACTGGGTGTCTTGCCCTAATACAAGGAATTAACCAACCAACCCCAAAGGGGTTTAATTAATGGATTAATTAAGTAAAGAAGCAGATCGGGGTAATGATCTCTATCTATGAAGGTGTATACATTTTCGCCTTACTTCCTGTTCTTGCTTCTTCTCTGGAGATTGAGACTGTTTATTACTGAATGTTTCTTTCTTTCACTGTTAGTTCACTTTCCATAGGGTGTTTTGAAGATGAGTGCAAATACTTGACATGCGCATTTCTCAACAAAGATTAAGCCTTGTTTGCTTTATGGCTTTTTTTTTATCAAGTGCACCGTTTCCGAGATACAGGGTTGTTAAAGTTTCATTCAAAATTTCTTGTTTTTTCAATATTTCAAGAACAAGATGAGATACCGGAATGGAATTTTCTACATGTTTGTTACTTTAGAATGTCTACAATTTACCCAGTCTTGCGTTTGGCATCCTTACCAGAAGCGTAGAATTGGGGGTTGTCCCGTACGCTAAAAAATCTTTTCGCCTCTAAAAAATAAAATTTTCAGAATCCATGCATCTCGAACAACAATACCTCACAGAATTGTATTTCCGGATTTTAGGATTTTACTAATCTTACAGACGGCTTTACAGGTCTTACGATTGTATAATAGAATGGGGTCGTTTCCTGAAATGGATTTATTAAAATCTAAACAGATATTATTGTTCTAGACAGAATATATAGTTAATATCCATTAACAGTTTTTTCCGTAATATGATAACTAAAGAGTTATAAGGAAATAAAATAATTTTTCTTTACTAGTGACGTCACAGTTCGTCGGTAGACGGTCTGTACAAATAGTAGAGCTGACAACGTCCCAATCGCGTTGTTGTGTCTTTGCTGTCATTCGTTATTTGTCGGGTTTCTCCGCTTTGTCGATTTCAACCAAAGATAATATCATTATCTGTATTTTTTACGTCTGTTATTGATTACTGTTTTGTGATTTAGTGGTTAGCGTATTTGTATAAAAAGTTGTAAATATAATATATAATATGTATAATAACATGATACCGCATAACCTCAACAATAAAATTCAAACTTCTAAGCGCTTTCTATAATACCGACAGCACTCCCGTTTTCAGCGTTGTCATATCGTCAAAGACCTGTGACGTCACAGGAGTGGCGGGAAAAGTTTTTTTAACTTTAAATTGAAAAAAAAAGTGAAAATAGAAGCAGAAAAAATCTGAAAAAAAAGCCAGCGTTATTTTAAAGCGAAAGCAACCTAAATACGCAAAAATAATATTTTAGGAAACGACCCCATTGCATCATTAATTTTAATTTTATCCGATATCATGCAAAGAATATAACAAACATCACCCGCGTTAAGTGCGGTTCCCTTCTCTGATAGTGTTGTTATTGTCGATTAAATTGTAAATTGTAAATCTGAACAGTTTCTTTCCAAGGTATTCAATCAAATCACAACATAACTAATAAGGTAAATTTGTATGTAGTGTGTAACTCATTTAAGCCAAACTACCCGTCAATTTTTTGTTTTGGACTTTGTGCTATTTCGATTGATTTCTTTATGACTTATGAATCAACCACATAATCTCCATGTAGATATTTAATTGGTAACAATATTTCGGTCAATAAATTATCTTACATCACAATAAATGTTTTTTACTTGTAACATAATACCCATTTAGAAAGCCAATAAATCACTTATAGCCAAATTTTCCTTTTAACAAAACAACGATCAATCATCGAGAAAATACATCGAGCGTAAATACGTAATTTCTCCTGCATGCAGAAGAATGTATAAATAATGAATTTTCATAGACCATAATAGTATTTTCTTAAAGAAAAACGTAGATATCATACAAAAGATGGGCTTCAGTTTTCTTTTCGTGATTAATGTTCCAAAAAGATAACTTACGTTATTTTTTCAAATTCAATATGCAATGGTCATAACTTTTAGCAGAAAGAAAAATTTCGAGAGCGGTACTATTTATATAAAAGGAGCACGTTTACGGAATTCAAATGGTTCGGACTGCTTTGTAGACGTGTAACGTTACATATTGGTGTATTTCTCAGGAGGAAACGTTTTATTTAAATGAAAGAAAGGAGCTCTAAAATGCCTTGTGCAGAATTTATTGTAAGAGTTTGGAAATAGATGGGAAAACTGGCTTACTTTATGCAGTAGCATTTTGTAGAGTTTTATAGAATTAGCTTTCAAAAACACTTTTTTTGTTACGAACTAGGTTATTTTACAACAGCTTTGTTCAATAAATATAAAATTTTATAGAACGTTTACAAAAACTTTCTTTGTACTTTACATTTCAGTTCTTGTTTCTTTTTTATTGTTGTTTTCTAATTTTATTAAGTATAAATTTACACATATATAGAATTTACTGAAAAGAAAACCATGATGATCCATCGGTGTTCACATTTAACTCCTCCACAAACCTACCTTTAGGTTCGAATGCTATTGAGTACTGAAACAACGAATGCATATTAAAATTGACAAGAAGAATTGGCTGGCTTTGTTTACCAGATCGGACTGCCTAAGAGACTTTTCGTCAGTTTGATACTAACCACCCTACTAAACCAGTTGGCTGGCTTAGGTAACGAGAAGGAAGTTGCGTCGAGGAAAACTACAAAAAAAAATCATTCATTCAAATCAGCAGCGTAATAGTTTGCGGTGGCTTAGTGCCCACATCCGCGTGCATTCCACGCATGAGCTTGATTAAGCACGCACTTCATATCAATTTAAATTGGTAAAACCCTGGTTAGCGTAAGCCTTTTAATCATCTTTTACTCAAAAAGGTTAATCTCTATCTCCCTATACCTTGTTCCACTTGAAGGAGTTAAAATCTCGAGATTTTCTATTTATTTATTGGATAATAAACGTGCACTTTTGCAAATCAAATGCATACATGGCTGGTATTGGTTTACATGAAGTGGACGGGCTGAATGGCCTGTTATTACGTTTGAACGTCTAAACGAAAGAACTTAATATTTTAGTATCTTTTATTTGCAAACTTTAGGATAACGAAGTAATGCAGAAAACGTTTTTAACTTTACAAGATTAACTTTTTTCTCGCTGGTAAGTGTATCGAAATTGGCGGATCTTGTTGGTTTTTCGTTGTCTTCAGTTTCGCTTGGTGTAGCTCTAAAAACTATATGTACGCCGCGACTAATAAAATGCACAGTTATTGGACACTATTTTCATCTTCAACACCGGTCAACCAGCTATAATCATTCCATGTACACATTATATCTGTGCACTTGCAGCGATATCACACATTTAGTTTCCAAGACTGACTTCAACACAAATCCAACAGTATTACAGACACGTCAGCCGCTAGTTTATCTTCGCCGACGACCAAGACCTGAATCGGCACTCTAGACTGCTGAAAACAACAGTATCACGTACTTTTTCTATTCATTGTAACCATCGCCACTCCTCGCTCTCACTATAACCATCTCTACTGTTCAAAGACGCTGGCATCTCAATCTCCAGCCGTGCTCTCCTACATCTTCACAGTCTATTACCGCATTGAAACAAACAGTAAAAGGCTATCTCCGCCACAAAATCCAAGCAATCCAACCATCTTCGCCCGAAGATTAGAGTTCTTCCTTTCTCCTTGTTCTAAGTTGACTGGCACCTTTCAGTTGTTTAATTGGTTAATTTGTAAACAAATAAATTTACCGGATTTCTTTTGTTATCCATTTCAGGATTTTTTATCTGTTTGTCCTTTGTTGATTATTCACAGGGCCTTTTTGTTTGTTATATTTTTATTTCTTTTAGTTTGTTTATTTGAAATAAAACACGCAGATAAATTTGAAAGAACATAGATTTGAGTTGAGAGAGAGTTTGTTGTCGACTAGACGACATTCGAAGTGATGCTGTTGGAGCTGGTTTTTGCTGGAGGAGCTCACTGCTACTGGTTAAGTTCGGTGCTACTACTAGTGAACTAGTAACACTGGCTAGTTTGTTGTGCGCGTTCTGATGAACGTTAAGAAGCCGCCGAAGGCGGCCAACTATTGAAGATTTGTTCTTCTCTCCAGTCATTTCAATGTAAATTTTGTGGTGAATGGCCGAGAACTGCAAGTACAAAAACCGCAGCAGGCTTTGTGGGTATAGCAGAGTTGGTGCAGCTCTTGAACTTCGAGGACGTTGACTGATGACAATACCTTCCCTTTGCAGGCTTCCAAGAAAGCGCTGCTGCTGTACTCGACGACTGTCGAGTTGTTCGTGATAACGTTGTCCGACAAAGTCGTCTGAAAATTATTTGGACGTTTCCTGTCACTGCTTCAGGCGATGACGTGGTGGCGAAGCAATTTGCAGCCCAGGACGAAGCGATGTCGGGAGTGTCGTTTCAAGAGGTTTTAGAATCTTTTAGCCAGCACGACGCTAAAATGATGGAGTTTGTGCGCATAAAATGGTGCAGAAGATGGGAAAAACAAGGGGAAAGAAAGAGTTTAGCGGCTGCTGCTATAAATGGGCTTCCTGTCATAGCGACGCCATCCGGCGGCAACGGTTGTGGATTTTGGGCTTCCGATTCCCAGTGGACGTTTGTAGCTTTAGTCGATTGAAATAACTAGTTCCAGTTTAGATGGAGGCACTTGACCAGCACCTTTTTACTCTTTCAGGCAACACAAGACCCTGCTCGTTTGTTGATCCAGGACCTCATTTTATTGATGTGTTAGCGGGGAAGTGAATCATCCAACGAAATTTTCTTGATAACAAGTACAGCAGTAACTAAGAGATTCTTGTAATTTTTGCTTTTGATTTGTCGTGGGGGCATTAAATGTTGTAAGTAGACAATGATTTTATCACGCTACCTTCAGTTATTTACAAACATTGCAGTATCTCCGGTTTTTCTAAATTTGACAGTCAAGTTTACCGCTTTAAGGATTGGTCATTGGAGCTATCCGATGAAAAAAAAGATTCTATAAAACAACGCAACTATGGCCATCTAAGATGGTTCAAAGATGACTAAAATCGGTTTTTTTTAATACATTGACAAAAAAGCACTTGGAAGATCGTCCGCTCATATGCTGAATCATTCCTGGCCAAACAATAGCCTGCCTCGATGGAACGTTTTCTTAAAGACACCTCTCTCGAGTGGTGGGGTAAAGAAACAAAAAAGTATTGAAAGTATTGCATCAACGTCTTTAAGGAGGCTTTTACCGGGACCTTACTCAAATCTTGCGACGATTACTGAATATTTTTCGCTAATTTGTGAAATCGAATAAAACCGGCGATCATTTTGTTTTTCACCAAAAAGTCTTTGCATAGTAAAATGTTATGAAGGTTTCCTTGAAAGTTTTAGAGTTGGATTTTAATCTAGCCGCAAAAACCAGGAAAGAAAAAATACATTACTAAGTAGTACGGATTCTTGTTTCTTGATAATGGGTTTTAAGGTCTTTTTTTTAGAAATAAAAAATTGTAGGTGATACAAGCTTTCGTTTTTAATTAAAAACTTTTTCAAGGATAATATATATAACATAAAAAAAAGTTTTAATCTTTTAATACATAATAAACGTTTTTTATTATTTTGTATAAGTTAAAAAATTTTTTCAAGTGTAAATAATTGTTTTTTCTAATATAAACTAAAATAAAATTAATAAAAAACAAAAGCTTGGATCACCCACTATCAATAAACAAGAATACATATTATAAGGTCGTTATTGTTAACAATATATCTAAGTAGTACGGACTCCTTGATCCCATTTGAAAAGCTTTCAAAAATCCAATTACGATTACTTTTGGAGTAGGAACGGTTTCAGAATAGCAAAGCAACTAATTGCTTGTACATTGATGTAGATTATATCTAGGAATCATCAGTTTGGTACTAACTACCTTTTTAAACCTTAAGGAAGCTGCAGAGAAAAATAATACGTAGCGAGGGACAAATGTCCACTCAAGGTTTCCGATAACTAGAAATGATAATAAGGATGTGGGAATTTGGGGATAGGTGACAAGAATCTCAATTAGAGTTAAATACACAAGAGTAAATGATGTATGATTTAGGTTAAATCAAATATAAAAAATACAAGCAATCAAAGAAAAACTAAGATCTTCGGGTCAACATACTATTTACCATCTGCGTAGTAAGATGCAACAAAATCAAGGATATACAGGAATTTTTACACGAAAGCTATTTATTATAGTGACAGCAAGGATCGTCAATATAATGGCTTGCCACCGAGAGAAATTAATGTCGTCCTGAGCAATATTGAATTGTGGTGTTTTTATTATCTTTTCAATAACTAGAATCGACAGTGAGGATGTGAAGATTGCCATTTTTAAATAAGTGAAAACAATGTCAATTGTATTTAGGTAAGTACGAGATTGTAGAAATCTTACGATCTCGAACATAACAAGCTTTGATCATATACGTAGACACGGCGAGCATCATATTAAAATATTTAGGTTAAGATTAATTATAAACAGTACAAACGAACAAATTTTTAAAGTGTTGAATAGAAAATCTAAAATCTTCTTTAGACGAAAGCTAAAATGCCCAGCGAAGTTAGAACTATTGTTCTGTCAGTACATAAAGATTATGCTGTTTTCTTATTTTCCCCGCAACTAGAAGTGACGATAAGGATGCGGAGATTCTAGTCTTCAGGAATCTTGAGATAAGCAACAGAAATCCTAGTTAAATTTTGAATACGTGTAAAATACAACCATCGGGTCAACGCACTATTTACCATTTGTCCGATGAAATACAAAAATTCGAAAGTATAAAGTCTGTACATAGCGACAATACTGAGTGCGAAATCAATTAACTACAGAATAATTAAGACAGTTACTGAACTAGATAAAAGCCTGAGTATAAAACCTTCCAATACAAGGAGTTTTCAAAGTTTCCGAAATTAATAAGACAGAATTTTTAGAGTAATATGTTGATCATAAAAGGTGGATTGTGCTGAATATAAGTTACAATGCAAAAATTTAATTTTATTAATACAGACCGAATTTATATGCACTAAAAATTATCAACTATACAGACAAAATATGCTTTAAATAAATATATACAAGAAATTTAAAATATTCTCCATAAAGTATGCAAACTTAGGCTTATTAATTTTCTATTTTTGAAAATTATGCATAATACAATTGATTATAAATAATCTGCATATCTTTTATGCTTGATATTGCTTAAGTAACAATTAACTTTATTGATAATTAATTACATCTTGTTAAAACTACACACTGGGTATTTTTCTATGTTTTAAGGCAGTAAATTGTGTCATCTATTGAATGTATCACACGATGTGATGGGAAGAAAATAAAAATTTAATTAGATCTTCCATTTCCAGATGAAAAATGGAAATTTATAAATGGCAACTGCAATTTCCAAATGATAACTAGAAATTTTTACTTGTCACGTGAAAATCTGTTGTTTTCTGGAATTTTCTAGTTACCATTTGGAAACCTTCTACTAGAAGATATTGGAAATTTCCAATTGTCATTTCCACCTATCCACAAAAGCCCCGAAAGGCCAATGTAAATTTCTTTTTCATCTTGGAATCCTCAACTGATAATTGGACATTTCCAGATGACAATTGAAAATCTCCAAACTCCAACTTAAAATCTCCAAATGATAGGTGGAAATAACAACTGCAAATTTCAAACTTTACCAAACAGTAACGGTAAAATTTCCAAAAACAACTAGAAGTTTTCAGATAATACCTAAAAATTACCAGATAAGAAATGAGATTTCCATATGACAAGTGGAAATTTGCAGTATTCATTTAAAAATTTGCAGTTGCATTAGGAGATTTCTAGTTAAAAATATTTTACATTGGCCCTTCGGGGCTTTCTTAGATAGGTGGAAATTACAACTGGAAATTTCCAATATTATCTAGAAGGAAGTTTCCAAATGATAACTGGAATTTTTCAGAAAACAACTAGATGTTTTCAGATAACAACTGGATGTTTTCAGACAACAATTGGAAATTACCTATGAAAGCCCCGAAAGACCAATGTAACTATTTTTGTAACTGGAAATTAACAGATTACAACTGCAAATTAGCAACCGATAACTGGACATTTCCAGATGACAACTGGAAAGCTCCAGATGATAGGTGGAAATAACAGTTGTAAATATACAATATTTTCTAATAGGAAGTTTCCAAAATGGTAACTAAAAAATTCCAAATAACAGCCAGAAGCTGTCAGATAAGAACGTGGAATTTCCAGATAACAACTGAAATTTTCATATGACAAGTAAAGATTTCCAGTTATCATTTATAAATTTGCAATTGCTATTTGGATGTTTCTAGGAAAGCCATGGAAGGCCAATAAAAATGTTTTTTAACTGGAAATTTCTAGATGACAACTGAATGTTTCCAAACGAAAACTGGGAACTCTTACATTTTCGTCTTCCTGAGATTTCTAAATGACAATTGTAATTTTTCAGTTGTCATCTAGAAATTTCCAGTTAAAAATAATGTTTCATTGGCCCTTCGGGGTTTTCGTGAATTTTGTAAATCCAGTTGTCATCTGAAAATTACAGTTTATCGTCTGCAGAGTTCTAGTTCTCATCTGGAGATTTCCAGTTCTCACCAAGAATTTTTTTGTTATCTGAAAATCTCTAATTATTATTCAGAAATTTCCAGTTTCAAGCTAGGAAAAAGAATAAATAAAAAATTTCTGTTTTTATTTGGAGATTTCGAGTTGTCATCTGGAGATTTTCAGTTAAATGAAAATAATGTACATTGGCCCTTCGGGGTTTTCGTGGATAATTTCCTGTTATTCTCTCGTGCCATCTGGAAATTTCCAGTTAAAGAATTTTATATTGGCTCTTCGGGGCTTCCTTAAATAGGCGGAAATGACAATTGGAATTTTCTAATATTTTCTGGTGGAAAGTTTTTAAATGATAACTGAAAGTTTTTAGAAAGAATCACCTACGAAAGCCCCAAAGAGCCAATGTAAATTTTTGTTTAACTGGGAATGTTCAGATGACAGTTGGAGATCTTCAAATGACAACTGGAAATCTCCAGATGATAGGTGAAAATAGCGAACTGAA